>JAQGAF010000025.1:0-120606 GCA_034687865.1 Kryphioiulus occultus | reverse complement strand
GGGGTTGTACTCATCGTGTTTATTGCTTGGAATTCATTTCCTGGTTAAATATCCGTTCGAACAATGTTTAAAAAGGAATTATGAACGAAATTATGGTTTGTTGTTGCTCGATAGTTGTGATTCGAAGCGGTCTAACCGATTTTATTTAGATAACGTATGCTGCAATAGTAAATTGTAGGAACAGCATGAGGGAAAATGGCCAGACATGTCCTAGAACTCGTTAAAATTAGCTTAATTGTTAGTATTGCGATGGTGACGCTTAACCAAAATCCAAACCTATACCTGTAGCAGTGATCATGAATTAAAATACGACCATTTTATGAAAGCCAGCTATTGTTGAGGCAATTCCTAATTTTATGCCGGAACCATTTGAAAGTAAATGCGAGCAGGTGTGTGTTGTTGCATGCAGTTTTTGCTAGTTATTCATAAAAATAAATTGCAAGCTCATTGCCGTTTATTTCGTTTCACGCTGCGCTGCAGGTTGATAATGACTGGTAGCAAATTTTGGGATCTTGAAAATAGAAAAAAAAATTCTGTAATTTGTGGAAAAATGAATACAGGTATGATTTAATGGAAAAATGCGCCGGGAAATTAAGTCGTATTCACGATTTAATGACAGCTGCGTACTTGTTCTCAGGCGCAGAATTTCAAGCCATAATATGTTGAGCTGGATGCTAATTAAGAAATGTTACTTCAAATTTCACACGCGTGCATAAGTTAATTCCAAAAGTCTTTTTTACTGTACATGTGTATACCATCGAAACTATCAATAGCTGGACATTGCTCAACGTCAAAAATATAGATTTGGCAATGAAAATGTAAATGTATTGCTATAATACAACTGAAATGCTTCGTTTTTTGAACTGCCAATATAATAATTACTGCAAATGGTCGTCTTAATAATTATTTGAGATTTACTGTACATTAAGACAACAGATTAACTGTAAAGTTAGCTAGTCATGATTGATTGGCATTTCACGTCATTTTGAAAAAACGCAATTGAGTTTTTTGCAATATAGAACGTATTCCTGCATGTATGGAATCTCACGTTCTTCGGTTGCCATGGTTGCCACGTTCGCCACCTCCTCTAGCATCGGACAGGTGACTTTATCCAACGAATCAACGCTCGTGTATATTATGAGCGGCAAATTAGAATGATGGTGTACATGTACATGTATAATTCAGAAATGTAAACATAATTATTTATTACCCATGCAGTTAACTCAATATGGAAGGGAATGAACCTATGGATTCCACATCAATGAAACAGACAAAGAATGTTATATGGGTAATATTCTCAAATTATTCCCAGTTATTCAGAATATTTCGATAACTCAAACTCGGACATGCATTTCCTATAAATTAGTTTCCCATTCTGGCTTACCTAGGGCGATGCTTTTCCTGAATGCCATATGCGCATTGCCTAATGGGGGAAAGCAAATTATGCAAGCAGGGAGCCCTAAGGGACAAGTTAAGTTTTTAATGCCAGGTACTTAAGAAACATGTAGCATAAAAAAATTAGTTGGGGGCAGAAGGAAGATGACTTTTGTAGCTGTTAGACCCCCTACCGGCTCTGGCCCTTCTGTGTCCTGGCGGCCGCCATATCGTTGTCATAATGCACTGCTGGAGCCAGAGATGAGAAGAAGCAACAAACCTTCGTGCCAACCAAAAGTTGTATCTTTCAACATTGACTGACAAACACGGGCTGGCTCGGCACGGTTGGCTTTGGCAGAATTTTTTACCTGCGAAGGTTTTTTTCGTGCAAGGGCTTGTTTACTGAACACGTGACAGGATTTACACAGAACACATAAAGAATTTGGACAGCAGGAGATATGAGGGAAAGTGCAGGTTCAAACAGTGGCCTTAAGGTTTTACCAGTTTTGCTAACATAACCTTTCAGGTAAAATGACCTTCAATATGAATATGAATCACTTTTATGGTGGAATATGCACTAAGCCATTGGAATTATAAGCAGAATGTTCTCCCTTTCTCGAGTGGAATACCTGCAGTAGGAATTTCGACTGCTCCCCTCACGAGTCATTTCAAGTATCAGCATGGACGCAGACTATAGATGACACTTAACAACAGGATTTACCATTCATGATGGCTGCTAATTTTCTCGAATTTCTTCCAGCAGACACAAACAAATGATGTAATTCATACGGGAATCATACATGAGTAGGCGAACTGTCAAATAACGAGTGAAATATGCTTCGGTCTGGTGAAGGTGCAGCAAAACTTCCCAATTAGAAAGCGAAAGCAAGTTTGGATGCTGATTGCAAACAGGTATGCCTGTTTCTGCGACCAACACCGAAACAACCATTCTTCATACACTGAAGGATTATCTTTTAAGCTATCCCTTATGAAAGTTAGTTTCAAAACGGGCTGGAACAGTTCAAAGCCAGATTACGAATGGTAAAACCAGCCACGCCAACATGGCGGAAGACCGGTTATACGATATCTGTAATATCACTTTGGGAAAACATTTAATTTCTATTAAGATATTCGTATATATTGGAGCCCCCAAGTATGCTTTCGTTTTTTATTGCACACATTCTCAACAATATAGTTTAATTCTAAGACCTTTGGACACGCTTCTCATGGTTTTTATATATTCTAATGTTTGGAAATCTTACCACGTTCGATCTAGATTGAAAGAACCGAGAAGAAGGGGTATTTGAAAGAATCAATGTCCATAATCCCGACGCACTATAATTAACTGTGAAATATAGTTCTAATAGCCATTGATAACTATAGGAAACAACAGCATTTTCTGAACTTTATAAAACTGGCACGTGCTGACACGTTATTGACACGTCGTTCCCATGCCCGACTTCTACCTGATGATGCATGAGGTAACAGTGCACATCGCGTATACAGTCCAAAGAACTTTTTAAAGCATTAGCACGTACGCCTCTAGCTGTATTGCATGCCATATTTCTCGTTAAAACTTTAGGATACTGTTAGGAATCGCTAATTTTGAACGACCTCACAAATATAATTTGTAGTGCCAATGATCGGATATGACCTCTGTTGAAAATTTGTCCTGTGTCCTATTTTTTATATCGTTATCATGGTTATTAAGTCGAATCAGTCACTCCATAAATATTCCAATTTTGCAAAATACGAGCGTTGAAAGCATGGCAGTTTCCAAAAATGGCTGAAGATTTCACGGAAAACGAAATCGTATCAATTTCAAAAAAATATCCCGTGAGGATGATGTATTGCTCACGCCTTAATTGATTCTTCATTAAAAAAACCGGTTCTCGAAGGTTGTTTCTATTTGACTTTTAGCTCGGGCTTTCCAGTGTCAGTTTTTCTTTTTCTGCTTGTTTTTTCAATTCGGAAAAGGTTAGGTCTGAAATTTTAAAACTAAGTAATGTCCACTTACAGATCCAACCAGACGTTTATGTATGTGGGTTGGCAACCATGAGGCACGATGCTCTCCTTCAAGAAAAAGAAAATGTATACTCAGTTTCAACAATGAATGAAACTGACAATGACACCCATTGGTTACAAAGATAAACCCTCGTGCTGATGATGTAATGCTACCAAATTAATGTACACAAAATGCGCAAGGTATTCTCACAATGGCCGAGCATAAAACTGACCACATGGTGATCGTTCGAGCATGGGGACCGATTGACCTCGTTGCAAATTTCCCCAAATTGAAAATTCCAGCGTGCCCAATGGCTTGAAGCATTTTTTTGGCAAGATAGGAATCCATCGTTTGCAACGTGTGATTAATGGCCGAATGAAGGGCTTTTGAATCAGTGCTTGAAAGCCTTGTCACTCACTATTGACCCACCACGTTGGCACTACATAAATAACTCTTGTCGGAGCATTTGACCACTGGTCAATGTGGTCAGTAGGAATAAACTTAGCTGCATTGGTAGTTAGAATTCCGAGCGCTCCATCACTAGCTGTAATGGATGGAAATCCAGGTAAAAAAGTTGTATTAATTAGCACATGCAAGCTTCCACTTGAGGATTAAGGCCACTTTCAAGTGAAAAATCAGTCTTGTTTCCCAAAGTCAGGTATAGCAGCTGTTCGGTCATTGATTTGGTAAGATACATGCATGAGAAGCCGCTGCTACAAGTATTTGCCAACTTTTGCTCTGCCGCCGTGTCTACCGTCGTTCAATAGGGGCTATTTAAATTCTAGGATTTGAACATTGAAATTCTATCTTGTTTATCTAGGTGGGACTTCAAAGGATTAAGGGAAAACTGATGACGCCTTTTTTTCTTTATCATCACGCTTTCAATATGAAAATCCATCTTAAAAGATCTAAGGCTTACTCGGGGAATCTGCCAAGGGCGGGAATTAGGCGCTGCTCACACATACACGTAGCCTACGGTTTTCCTTGTCATCTTAAAATCACTCAGATTTTGAAATGCATTTTGGCTGACGCGTTGGATCTAGGCTATTTTTTTGGGCACGGTAGACTAGCCCATGCCTCATTTTATGATCGACGGTTACATTCTGAACTATTATAAGTGTCACGTTGCACATAAACCTTGTTATTCTAGTAATGCAACTAATTTTAATATTACGGAAATAGCATTTCTAAGCTGTGGCTGCGTGTGTACGGATTTGTACTGAAATTGAATTTGCCGTTGATCAGCTGCGCGTTGATTCGTTGATTAGTCACGTGCCAATGCGCGAGGAGGTGGCGAACGTGGCAACCATGGCAACCATGCATATAACATGATATTCAAGATAGTGGCAAATGCTTCACTCGCCAACTTTACAATTGTGCCTCAATGTACATGACTACCTGTATTAACAGGTAATTATTATACAATTTAACGATGTCCAGCACCAGCTAGATGGATGATGGTTCCGACGACAGAAAGTTTACAGAATGCATATCCCTTGATGCATATTCGTTGCATGAGATATGCCGGTTTTACGAAATTATATGCTTAAAAGTTGATGTGCAGAAGTTCGTGAAGGCACGGCACTGAAACTATTCGTTTTCAGCAGTAAAATGTAATTCGGAACTTTAATTCTGGAGAAAAAATGTTTTTACGCGTATAATCACACCGAAGTGAGTATTTAAGGCAATTTGAGTTTGTGAAAACTGGATTGGTCCATGGGTCATATTAACTCAAATTCTCCTCATGCTTGTAATAAAAAGTAAGGTGTGACACTGACCAGGCCCTGCACTGACTGTATTGATCAGTCATTGCACCTAATCTACTTTTTCGCCAGTTGATCTCGCTACTAGATCGCGATGCAATTTGTTTGTATCATTGGCAGAGTCGTCTGTTGCTGCCCAATGTACCTTCTAGTCCACGGGTACACGTCGCCCCTCGAGATTTGGGCAGTTAATGACGGTCCGAGTTGTGTTAATCGGCCCTCGCAGCTATAAAAATGCCTTCTTACGACTGGATTCGAAAGCCATCGATGTAAAACAAGATGCTTAAGATGCAAAACTAAAGAGGTACATTTTTGAGCTGGAAACCGAGGTTGACAAACATGTTTGCCAAGGTGTATTTGACACCCGACATAAACTTGGATGTTTTCCATGCCTCTTGCACGGATTTAAATCGCTGGCTTTCTTCTAGTGGATTTCCTCTCTGACTTCATTCGGCGTATATATCCAGTTTATTTATCAGCAGATTCGGCCAGATTATGCGCTCAGAGGTTGTTTCATGCGTAGCCTGAATTCGCATAGCCGGCTAATCTCCACGAATGGTCACTCTTCTGTTTCTCCCCAGTTTTCTTGCAAAAAATGGTAGTCCTAAAATGTGCAACAAAAGCAGATAGCATCGAATCGTTAAGCCTCGTTGCATGAACACGGAGGGACTGAAGTCGGGGGCCCCGTGTTGCCCCCTTGTCGTTCTACAGGCATTTTAAGCATAAAAGTCGACTTATCTGGGGTGCTCGGATAAAACGGACCCGACGTGGCATGAATTTTAATCAGGATGACCGCCCGCCACGATGGCCAGATTTTCTTCAACAAGCAACTAGACACATGCAGTTCTTCAATTTCTCGTCCATTCCACTTTTTCTGCCACTCTTTTTTCCCCCTCCACTAAATTCCTCCGCTCAACCACCTCCCTGGGTTTCAACCCTTTTTTCACCACTGGCACTGGCTCGCTTTTGTCTCCTGATTCCACCGTGTAATATAAATTTGCTCCAATCTGACTATCTCGTATGTGCCACGCAAGATATATAGGCCTATGCGAGCATTCATGCGGGCAATTTTAATTGTCTCCAGCATAAAATAAATGGACGCAATAGTAACGGGATAATAGCCCGAGATAAAATGTACCCGCTTCAATTAGGTTGTGGGATGGACCCTTTGGCCAACGGTAAACTCCGGCTCATTAATGCGAAGCTGCATCGAAACTACATGTACGTGTATTTGTACGTCCATGATGACTTATGTCCAGAGCATGATGGCTCATGATGATGAACGGTTGCCGCTGGCGAGTTCAAGGTCATGGCGCCATCTATGATGCGTTTTGGACAACCGTTGGCGCCAAATTAACTTTTGGAAAGTCTGTGGTGAAGCGTTGACTAAACAAAGAACGAATGTTTGTTTAATTTGTTTAAAGATGTCCAAGGTTATAATAAATGTTTGCATGGGCACTGGGCAGATCGAGGTACAGGAATAAAGTGCGAAGTGGAATGATGGGGTTAAGGGACATTCAAGTATTATCGTCATCTTAGAGGGTACCATGGAAGAGCTGACGAATAATGGAAGTAAAGAAAGGGCTTGGCCAAATGTCGTCATTTTAACATTCATCATTTCTGATTTGATTTTTACCAAAAGTTCTTTTAAATCTATGATCATGTTCATCATTTGTGAAAGGGAACCTAGGAAATCTAGGAAAGTCAGGAGATCCACTTCCCGTTCACATATGAGATTCCATTATTTTTGCTTTTCCTGGAGTTTTTTAGGTTCAGGCTGGGGAACCCTGTTATGCATCATGATTTGACCACCCCCACCAGAGATGACAAATACTTGGAACATCCCCTAACTTGGTTCAGGATGCTCAAGTCTGATGATCATGCGGTTTTTTCATCACAGGTCCAGGACCCATGGGACGATGCGGTACCCGGTTCACATTTAGTAGATTTCCAGATGGAATATCTGGAAAGCCTTTCAGGTGACGGCAAAGTCTGAGGATGCAGGAATCTGATGAGTAGACCACTGATGGCCCAGTCTGTCGGGTCCCGATCACCCCTAGCGTCCCTGCCAGCTGAGATGGCGTGCCTTGGAATGGTGACCCCCTTCACCAGGGTGCACCAGGTCTGGATGGTACCCTGATGTTACTCAAAGGCTCACTGGTGCCCAGGCCTCGCACTGAGAGGTGCGGATATGGTGGTGACCCTCCGACGTTGGGACGATGGGGGATTGCAGATTGAAGACATCGAGTTGCATCTTGCTCATCCTTACACTGTAAGTTGTGGATGGACCGTCAGGCTGTCCGGTAATGTCTGTCGAGTGCCAGAGTTACTAAAAACCCCATTGTCTCCCATAGACGATGTCACAGTTTCAGCAGACGGCCATCCCACTTTTCTGAGGCAGCGAGGTGACCTCTGGGAGGATGGCAGCTTCAACCCTTTTCAGAATGCCACTTTGGGTACGTCACAGGGCGTATGGTGTCCTCCTTAAGAGGGCTCCTAGGTAGGTGAACTACCGCCTGCATGGAACGGTCGGGCTCGGGCACCCTGACAACAGGTCGATCCACGTGCGTTCGCTAGGACACGGTTGGTCTCGTGCTCTGCATGATCGTGGCTTGGGGTGGCCCTCTGTGGGTGGTTGAGGAGGTCAGCCAACCTCTGGAAGCTTTGTGAACCTGTTCATCGGGATGACTGATCGAAGACATCAATCGCAAGTACACATTTTGTCACAGTGCCCTCGGACCCTGTATATATTTAATTGTAATAATAATGAAATGTTAATTCTGGTAATGGAAAAGCATTGTTATGGTTGAAAACATGTTTTTTACATGTTTAGGTAATTGTTAAGTGGTCAGCATTGTTCTAAAAGTTCCGTTAATAGGTCAGCAAATTCTAATTTTAAAATTGTTTGCATATTTTTTTTTGCATATTTTTTTAGTTTAAAAGTTATGTAGTCATCAAAGTCTATTAGTTTGATACATGGAAATTTAAATATTTTCCATTTTCCCCGAGATGCTCCCTTGTATGTTCGTTGCTTGTTCGTTTGGGTTTGTCTCGTGTTTTTGTTATTTTTGAAGCCAGTGATTCATCCCTGTCACAGAGTCATTTTAAAAGTACATTGTTTTGAGTGACCACTAGATAGTTGATCACAGCCGCTTCCACTGGCTTTGGTATTCGTTTAGCTCCTAGAGAGCAACATTAAGGCTGTGCAACAGTTGACGCCACATCGGACCCACTGATGTAGTAAGAAAGTGAGAAAACATAGCGCTGCGTTAACATACTTAAGTGCGACTTAAACGTTTTAAGTCATACTTGCCATTTATGCTGTAACAGTTTCTGAAATGGGCATGGTTCACTGTGTGACTGTGTCCATTTCTTCTACCGTGAAATTATAAGTTGCTCTTGTTTCATTGCTCCAACTGTTTTAATTGTCCATCATCTTAATGATAAAAAAAATAATTTTTATTCCAACTCCCTATAGTAATGGCAATGCTAATGGTCCCCAATTTTGTAGGGAAAAGACAATGAGCAATACACGTCGTACAGAATTATTACACAATCACATGTTCACTACAGATGTTAGGTTCAAAAGAACCAAGTTGAAAATATTACCTCTACGGTATTTGTTTTAAGAATAACAATGATTGCTACATCATTAGTGTTTTCTTAATCTAGAAGAAAATACAAATAAATTATAGTGGACTTGAATTCCAAATTCTTCTTTCAAATACTGCCATTCTGATGCTGATTTTATACAAAACACCTGGCAAGCAGACTTCACTGTAATGCATTTAAATTGGGATTATCGTTTTCTCAAAATTGCAAAAGTGAAAAGCATGTGTTAATTTCTAAAAACGATTTTGGATTTCATAATCTTAAATAATATAAGCGGTTGCAACTCCACATGCAAATTGTAAATACTTGCATTTGTTTATATGTGGGAAATGTCTGATACTACAAAGATTTCGAAAGCTTATAAACACTTTAAAACTTATACACTGTTAATTTAGTGAATTAGTTGATATCCGGTTTTAAAGATGCTGATTCCAGAAAAATCTCAATCCACTGCATGGGGCTTTTAAGCACGCAGTATGTTTGCGACAAAGCTCTTACACATGTCTCGTTATAAAGTCTACCAAGTAGAACCCTCCATCTAACCTCATTGATTTATTTTATGCGACACACATGTATTATTTTTTGGAATGCGCCAACAACTTGTTTTTAATATTATTCTCGGTCATAATTTTGTCTTTTATTTAAACCCTTGCTAGTACAATAACTTCGCATTAATATTAAGGCCAATTTAGATGCCTGCCTCGTAAATTAAACACGCGAATGTCTTTGGGTGACTTAAGTTATCTTTAGTGCATGCTCTAAAGTCATTTATATCACAATACGGCTCATCGAGATCATTGCGTAGGAAATGCGAACAGTTTCAGTAGTAACGAATTTTAGTTACGTAAGTTAGTAAATTACCAGCGTTTTAGCTTCAGATCACCCATTCAGTTAGTGTTGCTATAGCTATAGCTTGCAAAACATCATTTACTTTTACGCACTGTTCAACTGCGTATTAATGGCACTAGCCATAAAACAATAAAATCCTGTGATTATGATTGGCAACTTTTTATGGTTAGGCGGCTTTGTCCATGGTCCGTTTGGGTGGCTGAGGTCTAATTGAACTTAAGAGGATGGTGGCCAATAAAGATGCTTATTATTTTTACAATCCATACTACTCTTCAAGTTGGACACTTGGCTTAATAATTTAAGGATAAAGGTGTGGGGAACTGAAAACATTGGCACAAAACTGATTTCGTCCAACACTGGGGCTTGAAAATGATCTCTTCATGTTGCAGCAACCAGTACTTTAATTAATCTGCATGCGCGGATTAAGTTGTTCTGGTTTGACTGGTACACTTAATGTTGTTGTACATGTTAGTAAGTTGCTTTTAATTATATTTATGCACGGCAACATTGACTGGAAACAAAAATCGTTCAGTTCTCTTCATCCTGCTGGTCATTTGATGAAATAATCTACCCTGTGAATTGCAGAAGTAAATACAAATTAAACCTTAAACTCCTTTTACTGTATAAAGCTGGTGAATAATATTTAGCGTGAGACTCGTTAGTGGGGTAGGCTTATAAAGCATGTCGGCATAAAAATTCTTCTTCTATTCGTCAATAAATTTTGTCGGAGACCTGCTAGACGTCCCAAAGCTTGGCGACGTCAGAGGAGGATTATTTATAGTGCCAACTGTGGAATTTTTAGGGGTAAGAAAAGCATGATTTTGACATAGCCAGCCAACGGATTTACGACCATTTTCACTCGTTATCAGACGACCATCTGAAGTGCCCTTACTTAGTGTCCCAGGAATGCGCGATTAGGCCGCTAGGATTCACCTCCTAATTTCGACCAACATTACTGATTTTCATTCTTCGGTTGAATAGGACCAAGCTTCTGGAAATCCCCACATACTCAATGGACACTTTTATTGTGGCTGACACCTCGCCCTGTGATAAGCTGAAAATCCATTGACGAAGTCTAAATATAATACCAGTTTCTTATTTAGGTACTATATGTCGACTAGGGGATGTGGGTTTCTTGCTGAAAGTAGGTCTCCATGCAGGTAGTGTTAAGCCATCAAAATTGGACTTGCAAGGATATATAAGGGTAGCAAATTCCCGTGCAGATCATTAAAACTTGTTGAGATAAAACTAGGTCTACAGCAGGATTCCCCCAGGCCTGGAAAACTTGAAAAAGTCAGGGAAATTGAAACTGCCTGAAAATGTCGGAGAAATTAATTTATTTTGAAAATGTCAGGGAAATTCAACAAAACTATAACAGATTTTACATAGCTAGTTATTGGTTATCACACAAATCAAGAGATGACATGTCATTCTGTAAAAGAAATAAAAAAGTAATCTAACTGTACTGTATCCGTGTGAAAATCTCCTGTGTGTGTATGATATAAAAATAAAACATTCCTTACATTGGTTTGTCATATTATTGCATTTTTAGTGGTGAGGGTAGTCAGGGAAATTGTTTTAAATCCTGGAAAAGTCAAGGAAATTGAAAAAGTCAAATCTGGGGAAACCCTGTATTTGGTGCCATATACAGTGTTCTAATTTGGCAGTGACGTTACCTTCACCCTTAGTGCAATAACTGTCTTCTGAGCGAGAAATGTGGTGACAATATATAGTCATTTAATAAACATACTACATTGAATTATTATATGGCATGCACGGAAAAGTTGCTAGATACATATTAGTAGTTGGTAGGTGTCCTTATTTAGGGCTAGTTACATTGTAAGAATCCTGTAACGTTGTCTGGCAGACGTGGATAGATTACGCGTACTTTTATCCTCCATTTAACTTTTTTTTCTAAACGAACCGACGAAGCTGTTCGAATATTTTTCATTGTCAAAACGTGCCCATTACCTCCCGGTTTCAACTATTCAGATTGTTGTTCGTGCGGTATTTTGAATATGGCTTAGGTTCATCGGCCTCGCTGAGTTTTTCCACCGAAATACCAGTCCTTAACATAACATAACACTAATTGAAAGGGTAAGAGATGTAGAATCCGCCAACAAACAGTTCCCTTTCTCACTTAACTATTTGTCAAAATCCCGCCCTGGCCTCCTATGAAGGAGGTATAACTGAGGCATTCAATTACCCGTATGAATTTAAGAGAATTTGGCCTGGGGCCTCCATCAGGCCATCGAGTGACACGAGGGCGTGCCAGTCAAACCCTCCAACAAATTCCAACGCTTCCTCAACCATCATCGTTGCTCTCTACGATTACACGCCTTTACCATGATCGTACACGGTAATTGAAGACGTTTGGAAACAGTCAAACAGTTCATGACATGGTCACCGAGGTTGGGGTAGAGGTACAAGAGTCGAAAAGAAGTTTGAACAGAGCTTTACTGTGATCTGGTTCTTGCACATTTGCTTCAATAGGTGGAACTAATAAAGTTGGTTGTGTCGATCAAGATAATTTCAACAGTAATATTGGCGACATTTCAACTTCCTCGGTACTTTCAATCTCGCTTCCGGTATTTGTATTGGCGTTGTTTTTTGATACTTCCAAACTTCACAGTAATTAGAATTGCAAGTAACTCTTGCAGTAATTGTTACTATTGTCAAATTTGTTTCGTACCAGATGACTTACCAGATGATTTACCAGATTACTTACTATAGTTCATTGGTACCCTTCATTAGGTCTATCGAGAGAATTTATGATTACATTGTACCCATTATTTCCAGAACTTAATTTTAATGGTGTGCAATTTAAACAAATTTACTACGTCTACCTTAACAACACCAGGACGCAATAATAATCAGGATGTAATTTCGAGATTTCTATCGATTTGAAGATATGTGACATGCAGCTAATGAAAATATATAACTGGTTGTTCAACTCTACTCAACTCGATGCAGACTGTCACATATACACTGTACATTTGGGGAGTCCACATTTTGTTATACAGTGTTGGTGTTCATATGCGAGTGCTAGAATCATGCAGATTTTGTACATGATATCAGCGTTTATATACGTGATAACGATATCATACTCTGTAGAATCGACCAAATTTTTTGTAATTAAATTCGCCAAGAAAACTCCATGAAATGCTACTTGTAATTCATATTTCGAGATGATTTTGAATGAGGTTTCTCAAGGTTCCTCCCAGATGTTGCGATTACAATTCACGAGATACATTGTAAACGCGAATCGTCTTATTTAAAATACATACCCCAGAAAACATAACGCACTAACAATGATTCAGGATAAACTTTCTGACACATGGTTGAATACACAAGATTTTGAATTTTTTTTTAAGGTTCCTCCCCAGATGTTGCTTGCGGCTGCAAGGTGCGATATACACATTGTACAGTGTACTGTTTCCAATGAAACCCTGTCTTTTGGCAATCACACTTTGCTTTTGGTGTATGCGAGATTGCCGATGCCCAGGGGCATCCCGAAAATTACGTTAGTTTTGTTATCTGTCATATCGCTTTATAAGCTTAGTTGCAATTCTGTTTCATGGTTTAAAAAAATATCTTAACTTAAATTGAATGCTCCACAAGCATAAACTACCTATACAGGAGACATTCTCGTACTGTAGAATGGCAATAGTTAGTTTCAGCACTTCTGCCTTATCATCCTAAAGTTTCGTGCCTACACATATTTCTATGCTTTCAAAAAAAAAAAAAAATCAAAGTTGTGCGATTAGTTATTTTTAGTATATCCACGTGGATACTTAAATATAGCGAGATAATGAAATCATATTTTCACATTTTCATTCAATACATGTAGCTAAATCACAATACACGTTTTGAAATACAGGGTGATCGTAAAATCCTGCCCGCATTAGAAAAACTAATTTAAAAAAAAACTTAGTTTAAAAGAAAATTTAAAAAAGTACTTAGTTTTCATTTAATGTATTTGGTTCCTTCTATTTTGCTTCATTATGACTATCGAAATTAAAATAAATTCGAGTACGCCTAACTACAAATCGTACACCTGTATACAGCATACATTTTTTGCCTTTCAGACTTTCGTTTCGACCCCCAAAATCGCTCTTATGCAACAAGTGTATGATGCACCCAGCATAATACGGTACTGTACCGGTGCTCCTCAATCAACGTGTATTTGCAGTGTGAGCAATTAAAAGCCGGTTTTATTTCATCGTCGTGCTGTAGATCGATGTGCGATTTCATTTACAAGTGGTTTTAGAACTCCCTTGCAACAACCTGCGTGCTCGGCTATTTGCGCTTAACTATTGGCCCGGGGCACTAAAGTCGTCAAAATTTCCGCTATTAACTGAACAAGGTAGTAATAGCCCCCTTGTCTACCTGTTCGCCACGTGCATTATTATATAGACTGTTGAAAGTTTTTGTTTCGTCGGCCTCCCCTAAATACGAAAATGGTGTAATGCAGGTGGGAGGGCAAGGGCAGCAAAGGCCAGAAAAATCAAATGGAGGTTTTAAACAACAACGAGCCAGTCTATGATGCCTCCATCACGTCACTCATAATTCCAACACGACATTACTGCATGCCTTATTGACGCCATAAATATAGTCATTACCTAGCCGGATAATGACAGTTGAAGATGGCCTAATAACATGCCCCCAATCATAATATTCCAATGATACCCAGGTCTGCCTGATAGCTACTGATTCACGGGGCATGGATTGCAATCATTTGGATTTGGAAGGTGGCGAATGCAATTTGTGGCTATCACGCGATGATTGAACGGGGTATTAAGCTGTCTGATAACTTCATTTCAACGCGCCATATTGACGAAACCACATCTTAGCCTGCGTATGCTTGATTCTCACTGTTTTTATAGCGACAAAATGTGGAAGAATGTAGCTAAAATATGGGAAGAAGTTTTTTTTAATTTCCTTTATAGTATAACCAACGAAGGTTTGAGGGTATGATGAATTCACGGGGTTCCCACAGAACCTGAGAATTTTGGAAAACCTGGGAAAGTCAGGGGATTTGTAACAGACTGGGAAACCTTGGGTTAAAATTAATCATTTATCATCCAGTTTTGCAAAAAAAAAATGCCTACTACGTTTTTGGCTAATGTTCATGCATGTCATGCATCACTGGTAAAGGATGTTTCTGAAAATCACTATTTAGTGATGACAAATCTTGAGTGATTCCACATGCTAATAGGCATTGAGAAGGTTTTGAAGTCATGTAACAGTTATTGGAAATTTATGGAATTTGCAATAACAAATCCATTAGGCACCTTTTGAGTAGGCCTACACATAATTACAAATTCAAATCCAAAAGTGTATTAATACTTTGATGGGCCAATTCCTTTCGTTATGCAAATCCAATAATTATCGTCCGAGTTAAAAGCAGGTTTTTTTACGTTATTTCTTTATATTGGTCGATTGGAAAACTCTTAAAGGTCAGGGGAAAACGAAAATTTTAAACATGTATGGGAAATCTGGGAAAGTCAGGGGCTTTTATATTACAAAAAGCTGTGCATGGCAACCCTGACGCATCTGGCACTATAGAGATTGCGGTCATTCTTAGTGTTTGGATTGAGAAATTACAAGCAGAATTCCATATTGCAAGGTTCCTCTGATGAAATAAATTTAAATTACCCCCAAATTTGATGTTAATTTTTCCTATACTGGACTCTTTTGAAATGGTGCATGGCAATTAGTTTCATTTTCAAATGTGGTGTCATTATTAACTGTACATCTACCTATACAGTAGTGTTACTGTTATCTACTGTACGTTATACTGTACTGTAACTACATCTATTCACACCAGATTTAGCGATACGTAGTGCGTCGTAAGATAATTTGTGACCAGTCCCCAAAGGCACTGGTTTCAAACGTCATAAATTGCAGAAAGTGGCAATGAAACGACAGTGGACATTAATGAAATATCATCCAATGCAAATACCAAAGCTGCAAATAATTAGCCGATTTTGTAGAAGGGAAAGATAAACTAGTTATATTTGCCAGATAAGTTTATAAAAAATACCGTATTATTCCGAGAAGGACGTGCAGGAAAGAGATAGGTTTGTGATTCATGGACTAGGAGTAGCCTACTCGAGTTAATTAGTTTTTCTTCGTGTCTTCCAAATTAAAATACACAAGTGAGTGTATTCTTGCACCATATTCTGCTCTTATTTATTCGATATACTGGGGCGAGTATAGTCTTCACGTCACCATATGCTTTTCTGTGAAGGTGCAGGAACAATTTTCAGATACTCTCTCGTGTTTTAAAATATTTCTTCTTATGGTAGAAAAGTTTCCCCCAGTGCTGGCCCTCCTCCTTTGGAAAAGCAAAACGTAAATTACCTAACTCAGGTCCCCTCCTCTTTCGTATCTTGACCAAGATCATTTGCTCAAAATTCTGTACCTGCCCCATTGCAAATTGACTTTTTCACCAAATAGTGATTTTTTAATATTATATACGGTTTTAAAATGCACCACTGTGTAGCAAAACAGACGCAAATGGGTTTATCCACTCTGAATACTCTTGTTGACACATTCTTTAGATAGCGTCGTGTTCATAAATTGCAAACGAGCCAACAGTTAACAATAACAGGAGCATTATTTAAGGGTTCGTTAATAAAATTTGTATCTGCTATAATATTTCTGACCGACAGTTATGAGGACAGCAGAAGTAAATTTCATTTTTAATCAAAAAATCATGGCATTCGGTTGCTGACAACGAATGTCATGGCCGTGTCCTCCTCCTACATGGAAATAAAAATGAGGGAAAAGTAAATATCCTGAACGATCTTAATCTTTAAGGTTGGAAAATAGTTTTTTTCTACATGCGCGTTGAATACATTTTATATAATATTTTCCTCTGTATTGTACACATTATTCACTGATGGTATAATGGCATTGCCATATAGTGCCTTAGTTTGTGCTGTAAAATTTGGATTAGTCAAGGAATTACTCGATATAAGAGGCTTAGCAATATATTTTATGAATATACCGCACATTATCAATGCAACTATGGGAGTTTATAATTCAAATCTGATTGACATACTGTATTAAATGAATGCAAACAGTTTTCAAATGTGAGATTTTCAAAATTCTTCATTTCAATTAAAATGTTATTGGCTGCTCTTCGATATAGATATACGCACTTCTCCAACATACTGAGTCTGACTCTGACACCACGAGAAAGTGGGCTTCTCCTAACAGCTCGCAGACGGGTAGTAATTACTTTTACATGTAGGTTAGATAAAGTTAGGATAAGATAAAACCAAAAAAACACAAAAGAAACTTTAAAAGATAAATTCCTTCAGCAGGATTGAAACTTGAAATATACATAGTGTTCATGTACATGTATTTTGTACACATTTGAAGTAAGCATATTCCGTAATATATACACGCGATTTCCGTTTACTAATTAATATACCTTACACTAATATATCTTACATAATCTTAGTGCAACCATTCATACAAGGATAAGTTTTCCACCCCGAAAATAATCCAAAATAAAACAAAGTGCAAATAAAATAAAATAAGTGCAATTTTGGTTCCAATTTCTAAGCGTTAACCCTGTGTACATTTATCCATATAAGGTCATTCGTATCGTTGACATTCCTTTCCCACCAAAAAGGTCGCATTTATTACAAGATTTACTCGTAATGTGACGGTTGTGTTGTCTGCATAGGTAGGACAAGCACGTACAGTAAATGTTTGTGACTTCGGAAATCCTGACCGCTTTTGGCCATTCTTCCTTTTGTTGTTTGTCAATCACCCTTCAGAAATTTGCTAAATTCCTCACACCTTGCTTAGCCATGTGCACGCAGTTTATGTGTGTAATCCTCTTTCAGCCATACAAGTTAAAGCAAGCATGTCATCTCATCCGGGTTAGCTTCTGCCCCGTGCAATTGCCCCTCACCCCCAGCATTTTGGGAGTTGGAAATTAAGATTTTTTTCACTATATTCCCTCGCAGTGTCTCACCTCCATTTCTCACTAGCTCCAACTTGTCATCCTATTTTTTGGGCGCAATAAGCACGTGGGTTCTGAAAACCTCTGCGGAGCTTAAATGCCACAAGGTGAGCAAAGAATGAAGATCTTTGACTGGACTGGGCTGGGGGAGCTGCAATCAGAGGGGAGCCGTCTTTTTTTTTTCTCCTTCTTTTCAATGACTTACAACTGTATCGGACATGTTGTTCCTGTTCTCTCGTTGTCCGAAATTTCTACCTCGAGCCCTCCCTCTTTTTTTTTTTCTTTTTCTTTTAAGACCTTTTCCCTTACGTTGGCCCAGCATGATGTCCGGTCATGGAATTCGTTGGATTCACTCAAGAATGTGGACGGTACAGCTATTATAGCTACAGGGTTTTTTCTCCAAACGCATAGAGGATGCCACGTTGGGCGCACCTGTCGCCTTTCGGGTACATTTCAATAGGAATCAATCAAGTCGAAATAGTGGTCACTAGTGGGCTTTTCGGTGCCCTCTGATGACCAGGAACATCTTCCCACGCCAAAGGAGAACACCTAGGACGCGTTTTGGTGCTCCACCCCCTCAATGAATGTTTCGGTCTGGCCGTTACTTGTGTGAAATATGATGAGAATGCACCGATGTCCACTACATGCCATCTATCATCCACGTCAATTAATTGACGTTTTTTGACTCGTCCAGGTTTCTCCACTTTGAATCACGAAATAAGTTCGATTGAGGTAAAAGCGATTAAGGTCATGCTGAAATAATAGACAGAAACAAAAGGATATCTTATTGTGCCTTAGGTCAACCCATGCAAAATTAAAACCTCGATGCACCAATCTCGGATTGTTGTAAACGGAAATGATAACAGATGTTTTTCATTATGATTGCCAATGAAAATGCTATAATGGTAATCCATTATGCAGTAATTTGACTTTGGAGTAGTCTGTCACCTCAAAGATGTGCTTAAAGGCCCGGTTGCACCAACAAAACTTAACCAAACTCCGAGGTAAATCTTTGTTTACCTAAGGAAAAGCATTGCACCAAAATCACCACGGTAAAATGGTGCAACAAACCTACATGTATATACTAACCCTCAGGTTAACTTATGGTTATCGGGAACCTCAGGTTATCTCCCCATAGGCAGTTGTACAACCAGGCCTTAAGTAGATGTTTAATGTTTTGTCAAAAATTGACTATAATTGATTGGATTATGAACTACAGTAGATGAGTGGTTCGGTTTCGGAGTTTTGAAGATTTTATCCTTTTTTAATAACACTGGAAAGTGTCATTAACCCCCATTTCAAAAGTTTTCTTAACATGTTCATTTCTTTGATTTATTTTCAAATTGCACATTCACAAAGATTTAATGTTTATTTATATAAAAAGCACTGATTTTATAGCAAGGCTCATAAGAGAATATCACATGCCACTGTAAGAAACAGTTTAAAAATCGTCATGTTGTTCCACCCACTGCAGCATTGGTCATACCAGAATTCTCACTCAAGTGCACAATTTCATCTGCAACAGTCCACTAATGGCTATTCCTAGGAAAATAATGGTGTGTGGCCGGGTCAATATTAATGTGTTTGTCGGTTACACGATCGTCTGAAATTCTTGTTTGAATACCACATTAGCCGGTATTCTGTCACAGTGGAATGCGACGGATTTTTGTAATTTACTGAGCGGAAACGAACACCACAGTGAATGTTAACCTTATCTATATTGCACGGGGGAAATTCCAATAAATGTGGTATTTCCTATGCCCAACGACGTTTCCCTCACACTAAGGTGCAGCATACCTTTAAAAACGTGATGTTAGTCCAAAGTGGACTGTATAGTTAAATAACAATAACTATCAATAGAAGTGACAACCATGATGCTTTCTTAGATATAAACGAGTTCCCAGTTCGTGGAAGTGTGTGGCATTACTGCGTACCACTTAGGTTTTAAAGTTTTTTGGTATTAACAGGTATCACGCTGTTTTGATTTTTATAATCGGCGATTAAAAGCCGCTGCAATCCAGGTTAACAAAGTTAAGAAGTTAAGATCCTCTTGAATGAATTGTAAGATCCTGTTATTAAATGCATGCATGCTGTAGGACTCGATTCTAATACACTACCCATGGGAGACGATACAATTTTACATGTAGGTCAATGCGAAAATTGGACAGTTGAGTATAAGAGATTTTGATGAATTACCCATAAACGGATTATGTCGGTTTTTTTTGGTGGCCCATCCTTAAGCACGCTATAATTATAGGGCTTAAAATGGACCCATTGGGGTGAGTGAGTCTCATTAGCGAGGAAACCAGCTCATTAGAAACTGCGCTGCCATTACCGTGCTCGGCTACCATTTGGTAGTCGAAGCACCCTGTAGCAAGGTAATTGATTAGACGAAGAGCAAAATGGCTGCCATTGCCTTTAGGTCAGGATCCTATAGAGTATGGTGTACTAGCAGTCATCAATCAATCAAGTCATTTATCTGAAAGTGGTTTTCCACATCATGGCTTCCTCTTGCTTCGCTGCATAAAAGCTCGTCAATAGCTTTCGGGCGTGACCGATTCTTGAGCCTTGGCTATAATGCTTAACTTTTTGTATAGGTACATGCACAGTATCTTCTACCTTTGAAAGTATTGGGCTTTCATGCCATGCAAAGTAGATATAAAAACATTCAACTTGACTTTTAGTCGAATACATGAAGGGGGAGGCAGTTCTTCAATGTTATTTTTCCCAAATGAAGTTTTCAAACAAATGAAAATAAACGCAAATATAACTTGCCAGTTATTCAGCGCAGTACGTGTTTAAGTATTATATAGCTAATTCATAATATATTACTACAAATACTGTCTAAGGTAATATCCTCTCTAAACGAATGTCAGCTGCCTGTTTTCACTTGGGACCTATGCTGAATGTAATAAACCTCCATAAGCTGGTATTCAACAATTTTTGCATGAAGTTTTCAAACAAATGAATGTAAATATAAAAATATAAATTGCAAGTTATTTAGCTGTTGGCCTACGTGTTTAAATATTATATTTCTACAAGTATTATATTTGATTCTAATTCACAAATATCACAGGTTCGCGGAGGGAAGAATGTCAAAGTGACTTTCTATAAATGCTGTATGGCGCCCCTGTCCAAACTAATAATCTCTCTAAACTAATACTCAGCACCGGTCCCAATGATATTACTTTGGACGATAACTGTATACAGCAGCAAATACAAACAAAAGTTCTAGGAATCTAATACATAAACACGTACTGCTGTGCTGAATAACTGACAAGTTACTTTTTTAATTTAGTATCATTTGTTTAAAAACTTACCATTTCGGAAAATTTAACGTTGAAGAATTTAACTGCTCCCTCTGCTGCGCTTAAAGTGAGCGGGAGTGAGCTCATAACTATTTTGAAGAATTACATGTACCGTTTGATCTATTGATTGACCAATGCAGCTAGTGATACACATTAGCAGGTAACAATGCAAACATTCGTCAGTCATTTTGAAATATGACGCAGGTTCTAACCCGTACGTTACGAGCGTATTCATATCCCTAACAATGGCGTAATAATAACGTAATTCACGTTAATTTCTGCAACGAAAACGCTGCCCCCACCTGATGCAGGATATACGATATCAACTAATGTTACAGTCGAAAATGGCAGCGTCCCACTGTTTGATATATACTTGTACTATGTATTCCGGATTTTCAACGTTTTATAGTTGACTCGTATATGAAATTAGCTGGCTTTTACAATAATCCACGCATGGGTGACGTCTTTTTCTGAAAGGCCTTTCATGCCTTCTTTTCTTCCCTTCGCCACGCCGCATTTCAGTCCTCCTTGCCCTTCTTTTCCATTTTCTTTTTTCTTTTGAAAAGCCTGCGTAAATGAAGAGCTAGGAGGCTATGCACACGATGGACTGAAACCTCAAGTAAAAATCAAATTTATATTCGCTGCGGGTTGCCCATTTGACCAGAAATATCAAATGGCGGCGGGAAGTAGGGACAATCGAGCGCTCTTAGATGTCCAATTGTTTGAACCAACAATTCGGATACATCAGGCCCGGAGCACTGGTAGTGGTAGCCCACTCCGTGCTATGAACCATTGCAGAAATGATATCACCGTGCATGGCAACTGCTATAGACCGAGTATTTGTAAGTGAAATTTTTAAATTGATTTTCACCCTCCATCTTGATGATATGAGCGTGATGCATCTCTTGTTCATTTGATGGGTGCCCCATCAACGATGCCTGCTGATAAGATAGGGTATGTGACTCAGAGCAATAACCAATGGTGGAGAGGATGTCTGGCTGTTGCACTTCACATACATCAGTTAAATCTCTCATTCAGTGTGATGCCATTAACAGTGCTCAGATTCTATGCTTTTACAAGCACGTTAAGAAAGAATTATTCAACCAACTGATATATGATTTGGAGATGATTACTATATGGTGGGCTTTACAAAAGGTGAAATGTATTAATTTACAACACATCAGACCTACATGCATGCTGCACAGGGTGTCTCCCGATCATGGAAGTCACGAAAAAGTCAGGAAATGCAAATTAGGTCATGAAAGTCATGGAAAAGTCATGGAATGAAATTCAGGTCATGGAAGTCATGAAACTTAATCAGGGTCATGGAATTTCGCCTTTTATGGAATCGCAAAAGAAAATTTGGGTTAAAATTCATCATTTGACCCTCGTTTTTGCAAATGATCATGTCGTCATTGTGGTAGAGAACGCGTTTGAAAATCACTATTTAGTGATGATATGAACTTGAACGGCCCCATATTCTAATAGGCAATAAAAATCTATTAAGTCATGACAGAGTAATTGGAAAGTCATGGAATTTGGAAAACCGAATCCAGTAGACACACTGATGCACCAACATTTACCTTGGATAGAAATGCTAATTGTGATGAAAAAATGTTTCTTAATATATTAGTATTCGTAAGGTATTTGTACTTGTTCTCAACAATGCTAACATGCAGCCATGGACTGATTTGCTGCATTCAATTATATCAACAATCAAAATCAGTTTATGCCAATTGACTAATTTAAATTCAGTAAACAAATGCCTGTACCTTATATAAGCATGTTGGCCTCTTCCGGTTCGACGGTGAACTAATACCCTGACTAAAGGGAAAGCCTACGCATTCGCAACTAGTTTGATCAACGGTAATAATTTGTTATAATAACTATCTTCTGTTTTGTAAAACGATATACTTGTAGTACACGATGGTCAGTGTTTTAACATTCAGGCCTCCTGCTCCGTGACCCTCATTGTGAGCGTTTTAACCTCTGATAGTCCTATCAGGTATTTTTATGTAAATCCAGCATTCGTTCTGCTTGTCAAATCCCATTGAAATATGAATAGCCCCTCTTCTCAGTCTCCTCATTCTTCACATTGTCTCCTTAAATAACTCGCCCAGCCATCACTTTTAGATACCGTATGTATTACAAGCCCCTGGGGGTGACGTTCAACGAATTTCCCCCTCTTCGGACGTCCTCGCAGAAAGAATAATAAACGTAAATTACTCTAGGTAGTTTGAAGTTCCAGTGGACAAAATGTTTTAAGTCTTTTTTCATATTTATATGCGGTCTAACTAAAGCAGAGAGAGAGTGGACGAAGAAAATGTACAGTACAATAAAAAGTCAATTTTTTCACTTTTATGTTTTAATACATGTATTCCTAGCAGTTTTTATAACCCATTTAATACTAAAACTCAGAAATTGCGTTCACAAAAAAAATCAGTGAAATGATAGGTTATGCACACAATCCATGCATAGATTCAAATCCCTGGTTTGAATTTTAAGCCAGAGTTTGTCAAATAAAATTTTATCTCCGCGTTGTAGGAATTTCCGTACCCCCTTTTTGTTTGAATATAAAGTTTACTGTATGCATGTGTAACCAGGTTGCTTAAGCAATTTTCAGCCTTTGTTTCAAAAGATACTGATAGTCTGTATGTAAACCCCAGTGATCCCGCTGGCTATATTTAAAGTTGGATTGATGGCTATTAATTATCGTATACAGTCAACTACCATACAATTTACTTCACAGATGATAAGCGTGCCAATACTCAAAAAAACTCATTGGTGATATCTCTGTCATAATATATCTTTTCTTGACCATATTAACAGTTGTCCTTTCAACATTTTAGAAACTTGTCCATGTACGAGTACTATGCATGTGGAATTGTAAAAATGATACATGCATTTAATTGATTTTCTTCATTATAATTTTTATTATAATTCGCATGGACCAACCTATATTTCTTCTGAATGTTTTTCCATGTCCCTCGGCCTCCATTGATGACACTAATCACGCTGTTCGGCCTATTTTTTATACAAATATGCTTGTACTTAGCTGCAGTTCGAATTCAATACGTCTAACTGAATTTCGAAAATTTAATTTAAAATGTGTAGCGTTTGACTAATTAAGTCATTGTAAATTTCACTTTTTAATTGCGCTTGTAATTGGATAGCTCACTGAGGGTTATTCTTCATCAACAATTATTTTAAAAAAGAGCAAAAAACCTTTCGGACATCATTTCAAAGGAATTCGAAATGAAATAAAAAATCAATCATTTTAATTTCCACTTTGATTAATGCGAATGTTATAATATGTTGTTTGGCGGACAATTTTATTTATATACGTGGCAGTCCAGACAAAAAATTACAACTTTAGTTAGAGGTAAAAAATAACCCGCAGGGTAACGAAGATGTTGTCTAGATGCGAAAGACATACTTAAATATACGGGGATGGAGCTTTGTATACACGAAAAACATCTTTTTTTTTAATACTTGGGCATTCTTCATTGTTTTATTCGGTTTTCTGAAAAATAGCTCGAATACTCGCTGTAAAATGTGAGAGAACGACTAATTGAGTTTCTGTTCCTAAATTATTTAACGTTTATGGGCCTTATCATTTTATTAAAGCACTATCGTTTTATTAAAACCGATTTGAAATCCGGTTTGCGGTACTAAAACAGTAGTATGTGTATGTTTACCCAATTTCCTTCGAATTTTCTTACCTAGGACAGGTTTCCTCCCTCGGGTCACAAACAAATAAAAGAAGACAATCTTTTAAAACAAATGGGTACCTTGTAAAAATGCCTGAAGAAAAAACCTTTTGTCTCTAACGAATACAGATTATACCTTGGTTTCATCAAATGGGTCACGTATTCCTCGGCTGTTTTTTGTGCACCGTCTTAGTAACTCACGTGTTGGAAAACTAGACCAGGGCACATGATTTTAGCTAATGAAATTGATTGATTGGGCTCTGCATACCTAAATCGCTCGGCGGTGTTGTAATTTTATCGTTTTATAGGTGAAAAACTATTGTTTTAAACAATTAAAAAGTTTTTGCGACAACAAAGATCTGTCCCACTGACACTTCCAGCTGCTAAAATGCTAAAATGCCTTATAGGGTTGTCATTAAGTTTATTTAGAACAATAGTATAGGCACATTTTGTTCAATCATATAATGTTACTATTTTACCATACTATGATTGTTATTATTTATCCCCATTCATACTATCATTTATCCTTCATCATCTTGCAAGGCCACTCCTTTTTCTCGGTCATTGCTCAACTCTTTTAACGTGACATAGAGAAAGTGACCACGAATCCCTGTTTTGCTGTTGAACAAGGCCTCAAAAATTCCGAGAGCGTGTGTCATTTCACTCTCCGTAAAATGTAGTGTTTCGAAACTACAAATCGGTCGTTAGTAGAAAAACAACTCGTTTTCTAGTTGATACTGGGCGCAATCGCCCAAGTCTTAAAACCTTTGTATATGACTGTCTAAAATTGGCGGCTGGCTGTCGGCTATTTCAACTAGACCTAATAGTTAGATGACATTGATAAATAACCATTGGGTAGGAATTCATCCTTATAATGAATGAAGTTGAAATGTTTATGGAATAATTTCAGATTCATAGCAATTTAAGATTCAATTCATAAATAACTTCGTGCGATTTCTTTCCCAAATTGACTATTTTTTACCAATGAATATTTCTCCAACTTTCCAAAGTTTTAATATTATTATTTCAATTATGTTAAATATAATGTTAATATACAAAGTGAGATCAACTATAACGTTTCAATTGATGCGTCGTCATTTCTTAAGTTCAATACTTCTTTATTAAGTGAATGTTAATTGCCTGTGAGTGATATCAATCATAAATTATATATTTTTTCTTATTGAATTAAAGTTGTTCGTAAATTTCCAACGCCTGAAAAAGTAGTGCGATCATTAACCACCTAAGACCTGTAACGCTTTATGCTTTTGATGATCCCAATGCATGGATGTTCTCGAAGTTGTTTTTCAGCAGTCAAACACGCTTTTGTCAAAATGGTACGCAGAATATAATTATGCATAAGGTAAAACTTGAATTTATTGTTCACGAACACCCAGGATTTTGCTCTGTTGGAAGTTAAAAGTTAGCCCAGTGATCTTCGTGCCTTGGCCACCAGCAGATTAGCTAATACATGTATGTATATGTAATTCATAAGAAGAACTAACAATGGCTTCAGAACTTTAGAAGAGATGGTAATTAGCATTTTTTATAAGCATTTTGCGATTTGTGAATGAGTAGTTGAAGCCCTCATATCTCCTGAATGTTTGTGACGCGTTTTTTAACTCAGTATTCTTCCAGTAGTGCTGAAATTAATATAGAATATGATGTGAATTGCTTATAAGCTTTTGGAGAATACATGTAGGTTTAATTCAAGCAATTCATGCTCATTTTTAAATCTGAATATTATAACCGAGGAAAAACATTGCAATCTTCATGTTTACAGTAACGAAAGAATTCTTGACTGTCTGCTCTGAGTATTTAATCAGTGTGAAAACTTTATTGGAATGTTTCTTTATTACGGCATGTGTTTATCACATGTTTTTGGTGTATTGGAAGTGAAAATTGTTATCGTGACATCGACGATGTCGCATTTCTTGCTATCGTGTTCATGGTCATGGCCCTGCAACATCTGCAATGCAACTGCAGTGTATTGCATGGGAAAACGGATCAAGCTATTGAAAATGGAATTGGGCGTGTAGAAGTAGACAATAGGGTGCGAAAATAGGTTAAGAAACACGTTGGTTCGGCAAAATCTGTCGCCATCTTGGCACAAAATAGGATTTAAACACAATGGGATTACTAGGAAGCCTGCTTCTTTGGTGGTGCGTTGCTGTAGGCCTCAGACAGAAGTGCGGGCTACTGAATGAACATGTCCAGAGACTTTACAAAGGGGTTTATCAAAAATTCGTGAGGGGTAGCACATCTTGCACTCGTAATACTTGAAAGCTTAAATCTATCATTTTGTACCAGGTTGGGTTTCAGGCAAACTGTACATGTATTCAGGTATCGTACACAAAGTTTGCAATTATAACGTTGTATGGCACATGCTGCTTGGTAAATTTACTTGTTGATATTAGTTATAATCCGAATAACTCGACAAACGCCATTATTCCATTAACTAGGTGGCGGCAGTATTTTTTCAACCCCATTTACTGTATACTGTATAAATACAAATTTTGTCGTATGCATGCATGTATGTAAAATAACTTTGTGAGTGTTTGTGTCATCGATGCAGGGTCCTGCTTCCCAGACCTGGGTAAATCGCCCAAATTTGAGAAATTGTTTGTTTTTGGGTAACGCCACACCTCGAAATACACGTTAAACTTTACGGTGTAGAAATTATATAGAAAACGTGATCAGCCAGCGTGATCAGATATTCTAAAACAGTCCATCAAGTATTTATTTGCCATTTAATAAATACGCCATAAGCTACTTTATTAGATTAAATTATTTTTGCTGATAATATAACGAAGCCACCGTGGTGGTAGATCCTGTCATTCTGAGCCACTTGGAACTCCGAACGCATTATGATCCATACTATTGGGAATTCGGTCTTATTGTTTGTATGCCATCAGACGTTGAAATTCTCTTCCAAAAGACACCCTTAAGCTTCAGGAGATTAAATTTTGAAATGATGATGGTGACTATCCTAATGCGATGGTAATTGTCGATTAAATTGGGTTGATGGACTACACCCCTTACCACACGATATTTATACTTACTAATTGAATGTATAGGTACTGAGGTGAATTGAATTTTCCTGCATTGAGTATAAAGGACTTTCTGATAAGTGTTTTTTGTGTAACGGAGGAAAACGTTTGGGAAGTACTGGTGAAGGGTTTGTCTTCGTACTGCTTAAAAATACATGTATTCAATGCGTTACGTCAACATTTTCTGGAAGCCCTTTCGTTAGGCTTACAAGCTAGGCATTTACACTGGGACGGTTAAAACTCATTTCAAAAGGTGCATTCACTTTGTTTTGTTAATCTGCAAATTCAATGGACATTCTCGATTCTTTGAAATCGTGAATTTCAAGAAGTAAGCTGGGGAATGTCCAGCCCCTGCATTTTCATCCTCGCCTACAATGTCCAATCATCACCTCGTTTCCTTTGAAGCTGGAGAAGGTCGCTAGATGCGAATTCTGGTCCAGCTACAAGAACTGATTTGCAACGAGATGTAAAGGCCAGTTTTTTGACATTCAAGAGCAAGGGTTCTCCCGAAAACTGAATGGTGTTCAATACACGAGGCAATGAATAGATCGAAATTGCTGAAGGTTGGGACTAAATTTCACACTTTGAAATGTTTTCAGCTGCGTGCCCACCTTTCTCACTCATTCCAACCCCAACAGTCTTTTATTCGACGACATTGCTGCGTACAGCTGAACACAATGGCCCGGTGACCCCTCCAGAGGCTTTATAAGTCCTCATGCCCCAACACTCCTGAACGGGACGACGACGTCTCTATTACAATGAAGTTTTTGTCAATTTCAAGGTTTTCGAGGTAATCTGATTGATATGCAGAAAAATGGCGGCTGCGTGGACAGAAAAGGGAATTTTGAGGGAATAACACGCTCGGTAGGGTCACAGCGAGGGTGGGGTTTCAATTTATTCATTAGCACGTTTTCAGTACGTGCTACTATTTGACTGATGGTATTAGGGAGGTGATCACGGCCATCCCCCATTAAATTTCGGTTTTCGTTCCCAAATTGACGCTAATGACAGCAAACTATGCGCCGACGTGCCAGCGTGATCTTGGAAATAATAACTGGCTTATCTGAAGATGCCATTTTATGGGATGTCGTGGAGGATGGGATGTTCTGGAACTTTTGGAGGCAGTTATGGGGGTTTTGTAGTTAATGACGACAGGGCCAATATTTCCAGAAAAATGAGAAAATTAGGAATGCTGTTGACCGTATATGTTTTTGAATAATTTTTTTCAAAACACAACAGGGGTAAATAAACCAATTAGTTTAGTTTGCATAGTTCAGAACAGGAGTATCACAATTTTCCAGTATTTTTAAATTTATGTTCTAACCACTATACCCAATATACCACATTATTGACCATTGAATCCTAAGACAATAAAAAAATGACTCCCTTTGTAAACTGTTCATTGAGACATCCTGAATCAGATATAGTATTTATGCATTTTTCAAAAATTTAGGCAAACTAGATTACAGGTCACAATTAAATAGTTTAGCTTGCTTTTCATTAAAGAAAATGCATGCTTGTAAATATTAATATTTAACGGATCGTCGTAAGCAAGCACTTAAAAAAATTCGACCAGAAATGAATTTTAAATGTATTTTAGTTGAATTGAGTTTAAACCATTTTAAAACACTATACATGTAGATCACTATGCTGAAATTTTGGTGCTCTTATACATGTATATAATAATATAAGACAGTCTAATAAATATTAGTTCTAAAGATAACGCCGTACACAATTTAAAAAAACTAGACAAAAATAATTAAATATTAGTAAACTATCAGTAAACTATCATTGCATTTCGAAAAATTTTTGCGACCCATCAAAAATTACCAAAATGGCCGCCCTGATGTGAAAATAATAAAAGATTAATGTACAAGGTAACCGTATCAATAAACAAAGACATTTAAACTTATTAAACATCTGAACATCTAATAAAAGGTTTTTATTGTCAAAAATCTTAAATAATTACGTTAGCAAAACCGTATATATACATTGTACATGTATCTATCAAGACTGGTGCACCCAATTTCTACTATAGACTTTTTTATTTGAGCTGCAGCGTGTTTTTTTTTTTACTTTGTCATCGGCACAATCAATGCTTCTTTACCTATATTTTCATTTCATCCTCCAAGCTGCTAATCACGTATGATTATATGTTGGACCCCTTTAATGGGACTAGGGGAAGCCAAATCGTCTTCTGTGTTGGCAGAAAATAGACGGCACGTGCCTGCACCTCACCTCCGAAACATGCATAGTCAGGTCCGAAATGGCTCATGGGCTGGATTTTATTTTCATAGCCATAATAATAAAATTGCGGTGAATAAAACGATGCCTGTATTACGCTACCTAACCTATAATCATCTATTCGGTGCTCTTTACTACATTGTGCCTGCATGGTAGTTCCCTCAGAAACAGTTTGTTGGGCATTTAATGCATGCATGCATTGCAGTTTTGATTCCAAATTATTATCACTGACTCTGGCTTGCCTACATACATAATAGTTTAATCCCATGTTTTAGATTAAATCAAACTTGTATACAATTTGAGAGTCAAAACACCAGTTCCAAATGAACTTTCCTTAACAACAACAACAAAAATTCAACCTCAACGTTCATATCGCCCCCGTTATTACTATTATTCAGATTGGATTTGAAAAGTTTTTAAGCGTAAATTATCTTCGCAGGTGTTTTTTCGCAAATTCCTTCCTCCAACTTGTTCTTTATGGGCATGATTTCTGCAGATCGTCCTTTTTCTCTTAACCTTTTTGGCCATGGGCGTACATATGCTTTCCCTTGTCCATGTACGTTGGCCTTCATGTTCAATTTTTACTTTTTTTGTTTTCTAACTTACTATTAACTAATCTTCTGCATTTTAACTTGCTGTGCTCTTTAGCTTGTCTTATAACACCTAAATTCTGCACTTTGTCGGCATTTGTATAGAGTCGATTTATCTGTATAGGTATAATCCTGCAGATAACATATGATTTCTAAATCGAATTTACTTGTATGCGAATTAAAAAGAAGTGATAAAGTAGCACCTCCAAAATTTGTAATGAAAATGGGTCAATATATAATTAAAAACATTGAATCTAAATCGCTATGGGTAATTGTGACAAAGGAACCGTATATGGTTGCTAAGATGGGAAACGTATGTACACGTTCATTACATACCTACACGTAGTTGCATGTACAGTCAGTCAATGTAACCAGTACAGCGAACTGCTTTTATGTAAGCAGAAACAGATAATTAGGTCATGTATAGTGGTTTTTTTCTTTACCAACACTGAAGCAACATGTCATTAATGCCAACACTTCTTTCAACAATTTCCTTCCTTGCGGTTAATTCCATTGACGTTCGGAAATTAATGAGTTGCTCTTGTTACGCATATGTAAATTTATTGAACCAGTCATGACCTCTGGTCCAAAGTAAGCACGTACTCAACTCGAAAGCATTTACAAGTTTAAGTTGACTACAACACATAATCACGTTGGGTAACTTGCATCATGCATTTTCAAACTGCTAAAAATTAAGTATCGTGAAGTTGCAATACTATAATTGCTTGTGACTGCATGTATGACATCGACAGAATAACATGATTGACTCTATGATAGCAATAGAAATTAACAAAAATCACGTTCTTAGGTATACAGTACATTTATTACTTTAAAACGTGCATCATGTTTATTCAAACTGACGGACATTAAGCTTCATGAATTTTTAATGCATCTGTTGTTGACAGTATGCTTGCATGTATGACATCGACAGAATGGCATCAGTGATTGCCATCGGAAATTCGGAATTGTCAAAATCATAGGACTACGTTCTCAGATACATTACATGCAGATGTTACCATACATGCATCCTGAGTCGCAGTATTCTGGAATGTCTCCAGTCGTCATGTTGCTCGCAACTCTTACACTTGTCTGTCTATACAACTTTTCTGGCCAAAAGTTTGGAGAGGTTGCTCTACTGATTTAAATTTTTGTTCGACTGTTACTGAAAGGCAAGGGCAACATTCGGTACATGCACATGTGTTACCATACATATATCCTGAGTTGCAGTATTCTGGAATAGTACAAGTCGTCGTGTTGCTCGCAACTTTTAACACTCGTCCCTTCTCTACAACTTTTCTGGCCAAAAGTTAGGAGAGGTTGCTGTACTGATTTAAATTTTTGTTCGACTGGCAATTGGCAAGGGATAGAAATGACCGATCGTGGCAGTTCTATTCCCAGAATGTTACGTGAGGTCAGAACAGCTTTGTCTCATCGGGTAGGAACAGGATTCCACTTCCATGGCACGCAGTGCGCATTTACGTGCACAACTGGAAGACGTAATTAATAGTCCAGTTCTGCACCCCAAGAAAGCAAGAAAAAAACTAAGATGGAAGTACGCTGAAGTCCACGCAGTCTTACATCTAGAGAAGCCACGTGATTTTGCATAATACGTTTCGGCGTAATTATTTCCAGCCAGGAGATTTTTTTGCCAGATTTCCTTTTTTCTAGATAAAATATCTGTCTGGCCAGGCATTTTTCCACCATTTTCACGCTGGGTTTCTCATCTTCTGCACCAGTTCGTGGTTGCTGGCTCCCCCGCTGCTCCGCCATCGAAAACTGGCGAGGGTTGACGTGCTCGAGGCAGCCGCTGGCCAGCCATCACAGCCAAGCACCATCTTACCTGTCCCCCCTCAACAAGTGGGCTTACCTGGCTTACAATGCTACCCGAGCAGCCAATGGCGACCTGGCCGTCCGGCTTACCTATTGGTCGAAGGCCAGGTACCCCCTAGCCGATAAATCGAGCTTAACACCGAAGCTTTTTTTGGGATCTGAAAGGTGAAGGAGAGGTGCCGAAGCCGAAGGACTCAGTGGTCCCTGGTGAGATACTCGCACTCACCTCTGGGACACCCCTGCAAACGAGTGGGGACATTAGTGGATCTTCGGGCAGACGTCTTCTGGGACATATAAGAACAGCCACTGCTGCAGCACTCACCTCAGAAGCAACCAGGACTTGGAACGGATTCCATTCTCCCGACATTGACTCTGCTGCTTTTGGACCTTTACGCCATTCTATCTCCATTCGACATACGCAACAGTTGGATTCTGGCGACTCTGTGCTCTTTGCTCTCCATGGCCTCGAGGAATTTGCCATGCTGGAGCAACGCGATCGGACTCGAAACTGCCAGGAATTTCTGCAACGGCCTGCAATCGGATACTGTGACCACTGACCGGTGAATGTGCCAAACCACGTTCACGGAAATTTCGAACCCCCAAAATTCTTGACGCCACTCGAACCACTGTGGACCCGTTGAGAACCACCATTGCTGCATACCAACTAGCCTTTTTGGCTGGATTTGGCTTGGCTAAACGTTCACCTATCTCCTTGTCCCGTTCAATTCCCCCACCCCATACCGCATGCGGAGAATCGACGAAAACAACTTTCTTCTTCTTGGAATTTGGTGAACCACCTCCTGGAGGAACCTCGGCAGTTCTTGAGCTCTTGGGCTCTAGTCCCTCGAGTTATGCAGCTGAATTTATGAATGGCGCTACACGCTTTACCGTCATTCAAGCCACTGGCCTTTTTTTCCAAGCCTTTTTTGGCCCAACATGTCAACGACATTGATGAGCAGTTGAGCTGCTAGAAGACTGGCTGTTTTGTTTTGTTCGTCGACAGCATTGTCTCAGCATGCGTGTTAGGCCTAGCCAGCAACTTGCGCAAAGACACGCATTGTCTTCCTAACAAACTTCAACTACCTGGCTGGCGTGGGTACCATCAGTGTCTGTCCACTCTTGCTTGTTCCTGATTGTGGAAAAGATTTTGCCTTCCAAACCGTGGCGAAAAGTTGAGGGACAGAACTAGATTGGCAGTCGGAAACCTAAGGACTAGGAAGTTCCCACGCAAACCATTGGCATTTGGAGTCCTGAATTCAAGCTGAAAAACAGGCTATTGGTTTTTCAATGAATATCCGCATTACCTTTCACCTCTGGAATAGTGCGCCTTCAGAACCTTCGGAACGGTCATGCCTGTGACATACGACACGGTATTATTTACTTCGAGACGTCCCATAACGTCTTAAAATTCCGAGCTACATCACTTCTTATGGAAAGTGTCAACAGTGCACGGTAAGACATGCTGTTGATGCATATTGTATATATGCTTTGCTTAGATTCATTCCGAATTCAGATAGGCAGATACACTGTATCTGATACAGTATGTAGTCTTCATTAGCTTGCATCTAAGGTGCATGCATAGGCTATTGTACAGGTATTCTATACGATGAGTGAAGTGATATCAGGCTGTCAGAATGGGGCAAAAATGTACAGATTCTTAGTAATTCAGTGATACTGTACCATGGATCAGTGTTGATACACATATGAAACTCACTTTGATATTCCAAAACGATTAGAATAGCCTTGAACTGCGATGAGAGAACGCTTAGTGCAATGACTGCATGCGTAGAGACCCGGCAATCTGTTAAGCCTAATATAGAAGTAAATGTAATTTGTACCATTCGGTGTGTTTTTCTAATGGAACTGAAGAAGAAGTATATTTTTCATTAAACGTAACTTGATTAAAATAAACCCGTATTGCTTTGCTAGTGTCCTAAGACGTTCCATACCGCCATTTATATAGTTAACTCCTGTCAGTTGTGTGTGGCCCTTTCCTTTAAAATTAAACTATTTACTTTCAACGTATAATAAGAGCGTACATGTAGCTGAAGCATTACATTTTTAATATTTGGGTGTCTTCGAATTTTGTATTGGTTTCCTCTAAATGAAAACGCCCTTTAACGTGGCAGGTTTTCTTTGCTAACAATTTTTAGACATTTTCTGATGGTGTAGACATGAGCTCGTATCATTAACGTTATACTAAAATTAATCGGCCTGTATACAGATTAATTTTAGGAGATAATATAGGGTCATAAGTGTCTATCTTAAAAATAAACAATTTTCGCGGCATGAAAATGGCCGTCGCGTCGGTAAATTAATGTTAGTTATTAGTTTTAATAACATGAGAAGTAACAGATCCCCTATAAATTTCAACAGGCGAAGTCAAAAAAATACTACCTATATATAGATACATTTTCGAAATTTTTAATTTATTCCTAAGAAAAATTCAAGTTTGAGGTATATGGAAAAGGGCACTGCAATATAAAATCAAGGAAATTTTATTTCAAAAATAAGCAAATCAAACCAACAGTCTTATTTCACACAAACACGAGAATCTCCTTGTTTCTAAATATTCAGAATCATGCAGAATGGTATGAAATACTCATAATATAATTCACGTGACTAAAAGTCTATTGCCATATTTGTCTTTCATCAACATGTTAGCAACGACATTTTTGATTCTTTCAAATTCTTTTATGATGTGCCTGTAAGCAAATGAAACAACCAATTTAAATAAAACAAATTACATTTAATGTTCTACAGCTCTAAAACACAAACATGTAGGTTTACATTACATGTATAGGTACACCTCGTTGAAATTATTCCAACGTTCAAGCACCTTATGTGGTAAAACATTGTCCTACGCATGCAAAGGACAGGCTAAATATAATTGTCAATTTGGAATTGTTTCATCTTTTAAGTATATTCAGATATTAACGTTGGGACATTGATTGTAATTGCCATAAATAATTAAAAGAAAATCGCCTGGAAAATGGCACAAAATTATGTCTATGCACAAATAAAAGAAAAAAAGTAAATAAATCAATTTACATTTGATTCTCTACAATTGCATCGTCTTAACCAATTTGGAATATTTTCATGGTGTGTTTAGATTTTGAATGTGGACATCGATTTTAATTCTTTGCCCATACCAAACGTTTCGGTGGCACAAAATTAATTTTATCCAGACATTTTGGTGTTCCACCAAAACCAGGAACACGAATACAAGAATTTAAGACACTCATCGTTAACACGTTTTCAAAGTTCTCACGATCACGGATCGCTTTGCCTTCCGAACCTGTATTTGTTTATTAAATTACGAGTCTATTTAAAATTTCAATTAACATCCCCATAAATAACAGTCCTATATGCGGCCAACAACCAACAAGCAGCGAAGATATGGCGTGGAATTTGCAGGTGGTCTCTGCGTGCGCACCTTTGTTTATAATATACAGCATGCAGACCCGCAACGCTTTTTTAAATAACAGGCCTGGCTGCTCAAAATTATTCAAAAAGTGCAAACCAAAATGGCGTAATAGAATCTTGTGACACGTCCCGTCCCATGGCCTTATCGCATGTATTTTTGGCTTCGTGGATGCGAGTTCGTATTACTAAACGGCCGTAATTCCTATATTTTTCTCGTCAAGCCCGGTTGACAGCCTGTTATTATTTCATTCTTCATAGAGGTGTAGATGCTTGAGATATTGGTTAGGCATAGCTTAGGCCAGGAAAAAAACAAGCTGGTTGTTTGCTGAACAACACGTGTTTTTGTCATTTGTTTCAATTGTTCGCTCCTCATATTGACAGCTAGGTTCGAGGTCCGACAGTCCATGGTTCCGTAGCGGCCCCTACATAGCCATGACCTTCGGGGGTCAGCGCCATTGCTGGACACTGAGCACGTGGCACCCCCACGACTACGAGCGCCGCATGGCGTCGTCCAGCGCCTTCAGCCGACGCTTGTGCGTCGCCGCCGTCACCGCTGCCTTTGTGATCGGGATCGTGGTGGGCATTCTGTTGCCCCTCTACGTGCCCCCATCCTCCCCCCTGCCCCTGGCATTGTTACCCAATTCTGCCCCCCTGGCTAGGGGCAACGCCAGCGAGATCAACGCCATCATCGCCGACGGACCATGGGAGGGTGATGGCAGAAATGAGGTTGTCCAAAGTGCCCAAAGTGACCCCCAAAAACCACGCGCTGGGACACCCCACGGTGCCCTTTCGTGGACAACAGTCGATACCTCCCCATCAACGTCCCAGGACGGGGTTGTGAGCAGGACGCAGAAGGTGAGGAGCCAGAGTGGTTCTAGTCGCAATAAGGTCCAAGGAGGACCCGAAACCCCTTACCAGTCCATCGTCAAAGACCCAGTAATCTCCCCCAAATACAAGCCCAGTTTGAATGACTTATGGCGGCGGACGTCCAGCCAGCAACCGAGGAGGACCAACGCGGTTTCGGACAACGTCACCCAGATCACGAGGCCCAAGCAGTGGCTGCACCCTGTCCAGGTCAGCGAGCAGTACGAAAGCCCATCGAGCAGAAGGGTCCCAAACCGAAAGGTGTACAGGACGGAGGCTCATGTTCTTCCTGTTACGGTCAGTGGACCAGAAGACGTGAGCCAGGATGTGCCTCTGGAGGACCTCGTCGATGGTGTCTACTGGAGTGACCGCGTGGAACGTTCGCTGCCCCAGGGCTTCTCCCCCAGGGAGGTGGCCGATTGGACCAGCTTCGCCGCCAACACCACGGTGGTCAAGGTGGCCGAAGGCTGCGGCCGGATGCAGAACCGCCTGCTGGTCTTCGACAACGGCACCAAGTCGTGCTGCAGATACCGGCAGAACAACGACCAGATCCAGGGCGAGATCTTCTCCTTCTATCTGGCCCAACTCTTGGGCCTGCGCAGCTTGCCCCCTGCCACCCTTGGCCTGGTGCACGGCCACGAAGGCCAGTGGAGGACCGTTAGGGGCCAGCTGACCCTGGCCCAGTGGAACGAGCAGAAGCCGGTGGTGATGACCCGCTTCGTGGACGACCTGGTGCCCGCCCACATCCCGCGTCACTTCCGCGGCGGAAGTGGCCCCAAGGAACAGCGCCGCCTACATCCGGTGCCCGAGGACCTGGTCGGGCTGGCTCCCGAGGCGCTCCGCGAGGTGGCGCAGTGGTCGGACCTGGTCGTCTTCGACTACCTCACCGCCAACCTGGACAGGGTGGTCAACAACATGTACAATAAGCAGTGGAACCCGGACATGATGAGTGCACCGGCCCACAACCTGGCCAAGGTGGCCAAGACAGGGCTTCTGGTCTTCTTGGACAATGAATCGGGACTCCTGCACGGCTACAGGCTGCTGGACAAGTATGAGAGCTACCATAAGGCCATGCTGAAGGGGTTGTGCGTCTTCAGGAGGGCCACGGCCAAGGCAGTGCTGAAGCTGCACCAAGCGGGGGACGTGGGCCAAAGACTCAAGATGGCCCTCATGGAGTCACAGCCCCAGATGGCCGAGTGGCTCCCCCTACTCCCCGACAAAAGTGTTAAGATTTTGCGGGAAAGACTGGCGAGGGTGGCGCAACAGATCTTGCAGTGTGAACACATGTACGCGAACCCTTCTAGCACTTTGGATTCCAACCTGGTGGGGTCCAGGGAGGAGCTGCACGATTCTTTGACCAGGCCCAATATGGAGTCTTCGTAATATGTTGTCTTGAAAGCGTGGTGTGGGCTGCTTGATTTTTGCTGCTACCATTCAGACTCGCAATATTATCTTCGAGGCAATATTATCATCGAGGTTATTCTGGAAGTGACCGGAAGTTAGTGTGATTGCAGAAATGAAGCAATTTGCGCGAATGTGCCCAGGTACATGTATGCCAGCCCTTGCAGAGTCGTCTTCGTTGACTATGTGAGCCCTAAGGTATTTCAGAAGTGATGTTCACAAATGAAATAGGTAGTACTCATGGAAATAAGCGCAGATGTCCTTAATAACCTAGGGCCGAAAACGACGCATTTCTGAGATACAGGCGCCCTTTCCTATAAATTACACATGTATTAACACTTGCATTTGTTATATGTAAATGGTTAGGCGTTTGCCCAAGTGAAAAAAATTGATAGTACTCGCATAACCGAACAAAAATGTCAATAATAACATAGGTCCAAAAATGTTCCATTTCCAAGAAGGCAGCTTTGTGTGTTTTCATGAGAATTATACAACCCATCCCATTGTGTTAAACTTGTACCCATTGGCTATTAGCCAATGCATGTGTCACTACGTGTGAGATTTTAGGGAAAAGGCCCCTTTATTTCTGATAAGGGCAGTTTTCAGACATATGTTTTTATGGACATTCGTTTGTTTTGTTGAGTGTACTGCAACCCATTTCATTCGTGGCCACGAGTTCTGAAACACCATGTAGAACTTACATATTTCGCTGCTTAACCCTGATCAGGTTAATAGTCAAAGGTCGAGTTATTCCCTGTAAAGTAAACATTTTATCACATCTACCCCGTAATTAGAGCTTCTCGAAACTCACCGACGAACCCCAAATCTAAGGCAAACTATAATCCATGGCTGAATTGGATAATGCTATATAATCAGATAGGTTTTGCCATCCAGGTGAGAAATTTGCCATTAAAGTTCATGATTTATTCCTGAGAAACACGTGCCGAAAATTCAAGCAGGGTGGAAAACTAGTAGTTGCATTATGGATTATTGAAATTAGGCAAAATAATCCCATTGTTCCAGTGGAAATGAAATTACCGAATAGATTGGACCTTTACGAGGTTTAATTATCAGTTAAAATAATATATTTTTATATCTTAAGTTTCATGCCTGCATGCTGCCTGAATGACCATGCTTCGAGATACGTTCCCCATTCATTTTCACACCGAAGTGATTAACACATACAGTAATTAGATTTCTTTTTTGGTTGAAGTCACAAATGCAAAGTGCAGCTCTAGCCCTGCGTCAAAAGAATATAGTAGCCTATATTAATTAATATTAAAATTGTATCAAACGCATGCGAGCTTGTAAATTACATTCCATTTAAGAAATTTTTTATTAATGGATTTATATATTTTAATTCGTGCTTAGTAAACATACCCACCAAAGAGGTAGAACTACTATTATACAAATGGCCATCCTTGGTTTTAATGCATACTATAGCTGTTCATGTTGGACTTGACGATGATAACTTACCTTTCTTTTCACTGGAAAACAGACGTTTGGCTTTTTTAATATTCTCCCAATAACCTGCAGGGCTTTGGATTGTTGTTATCCTTTTTACCTCCTAAAAAGTCAATTAAATTAGAAATTATTATAGACAAGAAAGAAAAATAATGAATTCATGCTTGCACGTCTTCCTGAGGTCCGGTTTTTTTTGTTTCGTTGAAGCAGCAAATAATTTAATTGTAGTCCTTTGTAATACAAAGTCTGCCATATCATAAATTGCTAATATTTACATTGGAGGTTGTTTGCTTTATAAAACAAATTCTGATTTTCAAAACTAACATATGAAAACCTTTCATTGCCAAACTGTTAATAGTAACCTTCATTATACTTTTTTGTATTGAAATCTCAATATTAACTTTTTTGAATTTAATTTGCCATTGAATGTGCAATCAAAAACCAAATAAACCTCGTCGAAGCACTCTCCATTTCGATTTTTTAGCATACAATCCTTTTGAATTATTTGCAGATAAACGTGGCGTGGTGCGTCACTTATAAAAATTTGATTTTCTGTCAATTTCAAATGGGGAATACCACCAGGTGTTTGTTCATTATTTACTTTATCATTTGCAATGGCTTTTTTTACGCATGTTTTATATGTCCAGGAAAAGAAAGATACTTCACGATTTCTATATCGAAATTCGTTCAAAATTTAAACAAACCATTTACCTGTTTTCTAAAAATGAAGACGTACAATTTTTTCCTTCCTTCTACCCCTCTTCTATCCTTGTCTTCCCAACCCCATTTTTCTGGTTCGAATCAATTTTTTATGAATTGATGGGTGACGTTGAACTGCGTGTTTATAAAAGAAATTCCTGAGTCATTTCAATAACGTAAATGCCTATGCTGAGACTTACAAATTGATTTTTTCAACTATGAATATACATGGGCAACAAGTTTTGAAATTCGGCAGGGTAGATCATTCAGTCGTTATAGGGGTAGATTTACGAGTGATAAACCCGAGTGACGTCAAAATGGCAAAATGGCGCTTCTTTCAGTCCCGAACAATACTCTCCCAAAATTTGATGTATCAGAAATGGTTGTTAAATGAAGGATTCTCTGCAAGGGCTGCTGTACTGTATATTGAAGTTTCCAACCAGCTTTACATTTTGTTTTTGTCACATACATTTGATTTGCTACTTTAATTTATGATCATCACACGTTTATTGGTTAATTTAATTGCAAGGTGTTTTTAGTTTTGGTTCGATATAAAATTGATATTCGTATAACGAAAAATCTGCTAAGTTTATCTCATGATGCTAAAGGCAGCATTTATTGGAAATCGTCTAAGCCGCTGTAAAATCGTTTTGTGATAAATTACTATTTAGCACGACCATTATAGCGTTATTTGGTACGGTTTACTTGTAAACAAGTGCCTACTACATGTACTTAATGCTAAATCGGCCTTCTCCTCTGTATTTAAATACATCAGTAAAACGAGTGATTTGTAATTATTGCGGACTCAAAAACAGATTTTGAAATGTCTTAGTAGATTTTTATTTGAAGTTCAAAGTTCTAGATGGTGCAGACAAAATATTAATATTTATAATATTGAATCCTCAATGTGAATTGTTAAAGTGCGTTAGTGTTTGATATAAAGTATGTGTAAACTTATATTGATGCGGTTTTTTCGTGATCTATTGTTTCTGAGACCACAGGTTCAAGTTTTAATTTTTTTTTGTTAAACCTATTTTTGGTGATTTCGCAAAACTGTGCCCCAAAATAAATGCAAACTTTCGGAATTTTACGCAAATAGTTGGAGCATCTGGTCCACATAAATTTACACGAAATCTATTATGGGGATACTAAAGAAATTGTATGTAGTTTGAAAATGTTCATTATAACTTTCGAAACAACTAAAGCGTGAGTCTTTCGAGAGTTTTATACGCAAAGAAAAAAAATTAAAATTATAATTTTAGACAATGATAATAGCAAAAGAACTTCTGACCAACTATGGCGAAACTTTTTAGACTGACACACGTTTTATTTGTATTTTTATATATTCCTTATTCCCTTAATTCCTAATAGCGTATTACTTAACAAAGATGCCGTTAGTGAAACGCAGAGCAATTCATAATTTAATTGTACATTACTTGCATGTTCATGTGATCTTGCATTCCTTGTAATTATCGTTTATTAGAACGGAAATTATCTGGTTCTGTTATTTAATTAAATATGATTTAATTCGTATATTGAGTCTGAGCCATCGCGTTTTAATTTAACATGTACATAATTTTAAATAAAATACTTTTTCCATGAAACTTAATGTTTCAAATGTACATAGCTTTATATGAATTGAAAAATAAAACATTGAAATGTTTTCTAGTTAATCATTCGTTTTATGTTTAAACATCGATGCAACGTTGCCCAATAGTACGCATTGTTAATAATAGTTTCGTTATTTAAAACCACTTAATTGTTATTTAGTTAAGGTTATTTAGTCTGAATTTTAGCTATTAAAGATCTTAGTCACGCATTATCTTGATATGTAAGTAAAAATTATATGATGCTTGTCTTATAAATAATGTCAAGCTCCAAGACTTCCAAACACTTCCAGTTCTAAAATAGCAAATTTCTTAATTGTGTCATTAGACCACAATTAAAGGAGATTACAGTACATGTACAATTACATGTAGAGTATACAAGACTCAAATATGACTCAGCTATAAACTACAGCAATTGGCGTAAACATGCATACTCTAAAGAATACCTATATATAGCTTTGGGTCATTAATAACTATTAAGGTGGTAAACACTCCTCCCAGAACATGTAACTGTCTTATTTAACAGATAGTAATTGATCAAGCTGTTATAGATATACGCCACGTCTTGAAGTAGGCGGACATTTCTCTGCCTGCCTTTGTTTCATCTAAAAAAACTATGCATGACTCTTAAACTTTTCTCTCTTGCTTAATATGGGCATCGATGTATTTTTGGCATAACGAGGATTACTAATATGGACCTACATGTAAATTAATAATCAACGTCGATGTTAAATTTTAAAACGGAGGCCCCATCCAATTTTATTTTTCTTCAACCTGCATTTTGGCAGTTGAATTTTGAAATTCAATTTTGTGGTGATTCTATTAGTGAAAAAGTATTAAATATTTAATTATTTATATTATTTATATTTAATTATTTAATTATGATAATTAAATATTAAATTAAAGATTTAATTGATTTAAATAAACATTACTGCGAAATTGGCTAAAGGTAGATATCGTACGCGTTAGTTTCCCAAATCTTTTCTAGACCAGAGCCACCTTACTCTCAGGCCATTATTGCCTAAATACATACTGTGTATTAAGGGAATGATGCTTTAGGCAATAATGTATTTAGGGAATAAATGCCTGTAAGTAAATGTACTCGGAAAATTTATCCTGCCCGCTATATAAAAATGCCACGTGGCCCTGATCTAGAAAAGGTTTGGGAACCCAACCCGTACGATTGAATATATAATGGAACAAATCTACCTTTTCGAAATTTCGCAATAACGTTTATTTAAATCAATTAAATATGTTTATTTACTATTTAATTATTATAACGTTTAAAGCAAAGCTCGAAATTAGTGAATGATTATTAATCAAATGCTGTACTTGCCCAGTGTATGTTCTGCCTGCAATTCGAATAATTATTTATATTAACGAAGTAACAACATAATACGTAATGCCTCTAAGGAATTTAATACGTTTTCACTAATAGAATCACTACAGAATTGAATTTTTAAATCGACATAGTCTTGTATACTTGTACCCGGTATATTTACAGGAGCAGAAGGCATATAAGTGCGAACATATACGTGTATGAATCAATGTTTGTTTATCCTTCATATATGGTAGTGATATAAATTAGGTAGAAACTTAGGTCACTATCATTGCATATACCGGTATACAGTATAATCAATTTATGATTTAATCACTATTTAAAAGCGTTCTTTGTTTAAAACCGGTACTTCCCAATGCAAATATTGATTCCGAGGTTAGACCTATGATACTAATTGTAATGTACGTGCATATTAAACAGATGAACTGTTGATAGATTATAATGCTAAATCAATTCAGTATAATTGATCACTTATTTTGTGATATACCCATATATAGAGATAATTTCTGAAATAAGAATAGGAAAGAGAAAACGAGAGCGTGTGTTGCTTTTACATTTAAAAATTAGTTGATTTTATAAAGTGAACTAATGATGCTTTCCCATAAATTTATGAAATAATTCCTTTAAAAAGATTCGCTATCTTGGCTGTCCAGTGTATCACGTGACTTTTGTTTTCGTGGCTAGTGAAGTGGCTAAACTTGAAATTCTGGAAGTGTCGAACCATCAGAGATGAAGGGTGTAATCCGGTCAAAATTGAATTTATTATTTGCCAAAATAGTTATTTTTAAAAACTGCTGTTTATAGATTATTCGTACAGGCTTAGAGATCCAGTCAAGAAGGCCATAATTTAAAAGTATGAGCGTATAAAACACAAAGTTCTAGTTCTTCAAATAATTAAACAATTTTTATATATTACGAAATATAACGTTTTAGCTAATTCTTGCTTGATATCTATTCACGTCTTAAATCCATGCGTTTATCGATCTTAAATCCTGTAGGGCAACTAGCTACACAGTATACAGCAGCTGCGATCTTAATGCTCATTTGTGTTGTTATATCCTACATGCATTTATATTGACCTAGTCTAGACATGTTTCTTAGCATGTCGAATAAACAGTATCGTGTAAAGGCTTTTATACACGTGTATAGTGAGTATGTTTGAAAATATTGTTTTAAACAGTCCTGTGCTATAGCCCAAGGAACTTTTGCATGTCCCATCAAATAAGCTTATCTATTCTTAAATGCTTCTTCCGTTGGCGGTTTTATTTGCATTGGACTAGCTTCTTTGTTTTAGTTTTCAGTATAAAATTGAGGCAATATAACCACTTGTTTCACCAAGCTTTGCATTCCTATATGGTGGTAATGATATAGGGTATTGATGAAATATTCAAATATTTCAACAGTTAACTTAAGAAATCAAATATTATTACAAATATATTTGCTCAGTTACGATTTACCTTGAGAACGTCCGGCTAAATATGATATCTATAACTATTTCCAAGGGCGTTTCTTAATGCTGTTGATTAGGGTCAGGTTATAAATTATCATGGTATTAAAACTAAAAGCTTGCAATTAAGGGGGAAGGAGGAGTTGCTGCAAGCTTGCATGTTCTTCTGGCCTGTCTATTGACCTCATGTCCATCAATGTAACATACACTCACCCACGCCTCCTTGTAATTACTTACCTGAATGACCTAAACAGATATCCTGACGCCATGATGTTCAAATTGCTCGCAATTTTAACTTGGTACAACAAGGTTAGAGTTTGCTGCTGGAAAGCTTTATTTAAGCGAGATTTCTAAAGTCAGGCAATTTAACTGGATTAACATATACTGTACGTCAGCACATGTACATATATACAGTGTATTTGATGTTATTGTCGCTTTTAACATAGTGTCCTTGCTAGTACATATATAAGAAGTTACGTGGTCACTTTAATCCGACATTCATCCCCAATAATTTTTTTAAAAGTATAACTATTTTGCCTATACACTACGTTCATAGGCGGACTTTGAATCACTTTTACCTAATTAAATTATCTATGTAAACGTGTTAAGGTCGATTTTATTCAAACTAACTTAAGGTCTGCATATAAGCGTAATGATATTGATAGCAAAGTATTATACATGTAGATAGCCGGCTACATCTTCTTGAGATCGATCTTCGACTCGCATTTCTGTAAGTCATGCACGATTGCAGTATGACCCTAAGCATTCCCCAAATGAAGTTCACTAACATTATAAACTTTTGGCATTAAAATATGACTTTAAAATTGCCCTATTTTGAATATATCAATATGTGCATGTATTTAGTTTTTTAGTGGAAATATACTGTTGCTGTAATGCATGATGCAAACCACTGTGATATTTTGAGACACGCGGTTTAATACTCGATCTATAGATACTTAACACATTTTATGGACTGCGTTAATAAGCTACAAACATATCTGATCTCTAATACGATAACATATCGAGGTTACAGCTACCCCGAGTAGGGGACATGTCGTGGTGTTTTTGTTGTATGCCCGGGCCATTAGAAACCCCTAGGTGGTCCAACAAGGCGGCTTAACCATCCACCAAAAAATTACCTCAATTTTTATTGAGAGAAGATCTCCATGGAAGTCGCAGAGGACATTTTCCTACACATCTGATATGAAATTTAAGTACGTTCAACAAGTTCGTTGTTATTGCAGATCAGTCCTCTGCCCCATTGTTCTTCAACTTGATGGCTGGACCACTCACATCGTTCAGATGCATGGATTGATTGTGAATTATGGTCTAAGGGATTTCCTTTATTAGAGATATAAATTATGCGAATGAGATTCATGACCTGGCGTTTGTTGTTGCTTCTCAAGCAGCCACGAAGATATGAAAAGGCCATTTGAATTTGATAGAGTTTTGATAAAGGTCGTGATGTCACGCGCTTGTTTTTCAATGTCACGTCATGGGTATTACTGTAAATAGGGATTTTTTTAGTATCAACATGCAGCAGTCTGACTCGTATAGCTGGGCATCTCTAAATTGCATTTGCGAACGCCAAAAATACAATTTAAATTCTTCGTTTACCACTTTAATAATTAGATGTACTGCTAAATACACTGTAATGATTGTTTTAGTTGATATAATGTACATTGAGATCTGACTATAAAGTTGATGATTTACATTTAACACCTTTGAGTTTTTTAGGCAACCTTTATGAAATCCTGCGTTCTACACGTCCTACGGTTGCCAACTTACATATGATGAGCGACAAATTCAAACTCGAAAATTTCTAACAAACGCAGCCACGGCTATTTAATTTTAGATTATTGCAATTCGGTAAAACCAAATATTGATAATGAGAGAAAATAATTTTCAACTGCAAGTGAAGTGGGCAGTATGTTCTACTCTGTTAGCGTGACCTTTGACTTCGAGGTTGATTGTTGCTATAGCAGGCATACAACGAAATCATCTGGTGATGCACGTGTAATTTCAAATTTGCGATCGTTGTTTTAAATTAGCCAGTACACGTACATGGATATCGTGAAGTACGCGTACTTGTACGTGAATCACCATTAATCTGCTTCATCAAATTGGAGGCCACAAAATTAACGATGATTTGCAGAAGTACCTGGTAAGTTCCTTAGGTTAATTGCCAAACAATAATCCTGGGCTGACTGAACTTTATTATGGTCAAGTGTGTATACACTAATATAAGAAAATGAGCTGAGCATCGCAAAATCCAGTTGTGAAACATGCGCTGAAATGAGGCTAATTCCATGTAGAGGTCAGATGAGTTTTGATAGAGATCTTTAAAAATCGAGCACACACGATGCTATCTTCAGGAACTGTTGAATGCCCTCCTGTACATGCATGTACAATGAGCAAAATGACCACTAGGGCTTGCTCAAAGAGCAAATGAACGGTTTGAGAAATTCGGGTATGCTGAATGCAAACAATGGGCCAAAATGATGCAACTCTTTTACGGAACTACTTATTTCTAATTAAGCGTAATTGTAATTATGGCGTCTATTTGTGAGTTGAACTGAGCCAAAGTTAAGTTGGCCTCAATCCGTGAATGCGCCAGTCTACAGGGGGCCTAATTCGTAGATCACGGTTTTGGATAAATGAAGGAATGAAATATGAATTGGCATTATTTTTTAAATCCCCACGCCTTCCGTGAATCGAAGTTTCCGTAATCTCTTCATTTTTTTAATATAAATTAGGCCGGCCAATATTAAAACCTAAATAACCTACTTTGGCAAATTTACTGCAGGCTTAGTACGAGCCTATTGATGTAGGGCGAATAAATAATAATTAAAATGAGAATAGGTAACTCTTAAAAGTCTTAGATTAAACTTGCAAAGCGTTGAAAACGTTGGTATTTTGTTATTCTCTGGGATGACGGTGATCATATTTTCTTGGTAGTTGTAGGTACGTCCAAATACGTAATCGACCAGAAACGTTGCAGAAGACCTAAGAACTCTAACTCTCAAAATTCAACATAATTTCTTTATCATATACTGCATATGACACTTCTATAACACTGTACCGATGATCTGCATTATACTGTATAAAAAAATCCACAAAATTGCGCACTTTACTGCAAAGAAAAAGCATCAAAAGGTCCAGAATGGTAAATGAATGAGGTTGAAGAGTAATTTCGCCCTTTGCATTTTTAAATTGAAGGGTAATGGAATTAAACAACCAGCACTGTTTCTCATTACAGCCTCGTATTTTAAAGATATGTAACATTTTCTATTCAGTATTTAGTATTATTTCCCCTGAAATGATACTGGAATAATTTCACTGAGAAACAACATCTCGAATTGCAGAGTGATGGGCACGCTTGACAATAATAGTTTAACTTTTATTTTTAATGTTCCTTTTATTATTTTGTTTGCATCGAGTTAATTACACTTTCAAAATATGTACCAAGGGCGATTCCATAAAGTCTATATTATTAGAACGATTACTGTTTAATCTTCCAAATTTAAAATAATTTTCAATTTTTTGAAACTAATTTGCTCAGAAATTTAAATTTTCTTAATAGTGCTCGCTATTGGATGCCTGTTTTTTATAAATGGGTAACCTACAATCGTGACAGCTTGTCTTGTATTTATTTGGTTAAGAACTTTTAATTAATGTGTTATTTGCGTGTAAAAACCGCACCGTGAACGCTACCTATTGGAAGCGAAGGTGATTTAGTATTAATCCATAAATTTGCGTCAAACTTGAATGCGCATGAATCAGCAACAGTGGAATTTGTTGCCACCCCCATGTCTCATTTCAGACAACATTTAGTTAATGTTCGGGACATTATACATAAACTGCAATAGTGGGCTTGCCCCAATTTTCAGTGTCTCGTTAATCAACAAAACAATATTGTGAGCCTGTAGCAAAAATGCGTTTTCGTTGTAGCACGGCCACCTTTACGTGAGCAGCTATACGATAAACGGCCCTCCTATATACACATTTTAAAAAAAGATATGGCGATATGATGCCTAAGTACCCAGTGAGTTTCATAAAGTAAAAACTTGGTTGAAATTATGACTTCACACGAACTCGGTTGTAAATATTCCCCATAATGTTGTATATGTGTATGAATTAAAAGAAGTTGTTGGTCTTAACATATCAATGCAAGACCCTTAAGGGTATCAAATATCGAATTGAGATTTCTGGCGTGCACATTAAGATCCACATTTGTATTAGTTGTAAAAAATTAGTTTAAAGAAATTAATGGCATTTCTTTGCTAAACTTAAATACGAGAGTATTAAGAAGGCTCTTTGGGAGGTTAACTCCTCCCTATAATAGTCCAGGACCTATTCCCTCCCAGAACTAATAAATATAGATTATTTGTATAGTTACTATTAAATCTTAACCTTTACATTGATGCCCGGTTGCCGGCAGAACATTTTGAAATAAATAGTACTGCATTAACTTGAACAAGAATACTGTACATGTATAGTATTTTATTTTTGTGTGAATTTCTTTATGTAGTGGAAATACTCAGGGTGAACAGTACAGCCCTTCTATCGGTACAAAAATTAATGTTATAACATGCATGTAACCAAATCAGAAAGCTTTAGTTCCACCTTTTACCAAAATTTGGTTCTCTTAATTCTAAATAATTTAAAAAAATGTGTGATGTTGTACCGTAGGTCTTCATCACATATAATTTATATCACACTGAATTTTATGGTTACTTAAAGTTACACTAGAGTATTACAATGACGATTTGTAATACAAGTCTATTCAAAATGCTTCTGTATATGGGCGCATATTTTAACATTAAATGTGTTAAGGTTCTGGCGCTAGCCATCGCGTGTTTTTAAATATACAGATGTGTTTAAATACAGTGTTTTTCTTATTTATGGTATTTTTACTTTGCGTGATGAGTTTCAAATGTGAACTCTCATATAGGGGTTACAGTCTGTCTTCCTATCACCTTGCAAGTGGAGGGTGCTAATTTATAACTATTAATAAATGAGCCATAATTATACGTTTAAAGCACTTTGGGAAAATTAAGCTTAAAACTACCTGTTAAACGAGCGAAGCATTATTATTATTGTAAAGCCTAGCTGAAAGCCATGGAAGGCAGTGTGAACCGACGCATAATTTAAGGTTGGCATTTACTGCGTGTACTGCCCTATCGCGTATACACGTACCTGGCAGTTATCCATTGTGTATTTTGCTAATTGTTGTAAATTTATATTGTACAACAGTCAACAGACATAATGATGTATCAGCAAGCAAAAAGCTTCTCATTTCCGGGAATATTATCGAAAATTACACCGTATGATATACCGTGTGACGTTATCAAAGAAATGTTACGAACTGTTTGCTTGCGAAATTAGAGAAGGCATAACTCAGCTGCAAAACTATGTTCCTATAATTTGATTATAAACTACAATATAAATTTAACACATGAGTAATTTGATTCCATGCATTTACATGTACTGCCATAATTATACTGGTTCATAAACTGCATTCTGGGCCCTATTCCACAAAGGTATGGAGTAATACGTACAAGTATTTATGTTCCACAACAAAAATATTCTGCACTCCTGTGTTATATTATTCCATACCTTAAAAATTACAAGTACGTTAAATCGAATAATAAGAGTTACCGGTAATTACAAGTTATTGGCTATTATTGGTGACACACAATACTACAAGCCCAATTGTTTACAGTCGATAGATTTTACACTGATACTTGAACACGTTTGAGGAATATGGCCCTGTATTGGAGGGAATTCAAGACCTCTCAAATGCTCTTTATTGTATATACTGTATACACTGCACCGTCGTATAGCTCATTTAGGAGTTTTTGATATCATTTTGCCAAAATGTAATATTTTGCACAAATCAAATTAAAAATGTAAATGTAAACAGCATGATTTCTTTTTCAAGCGTCCTATATTAGAAAGGTATTTACAGTGTACATGTAATTTTGACACGAAACAACTGCTGTGAGAGACTGCATGTGAGACAAAAAAAATGGCTGGAAATCTCACGATGCAAGAGACCAGAATTTTGATTGCAAACATTTCGGAAAATATAGCGTCCCTGTACGTACAATAGGGGCTAGCGAAAAGGCATTGTCACAAACTGCAACTAAGTGTTAGTCTTGTTCACAGTACGAAAGGCTGCAATTTGTAAATAAAGTGAAGGATCGACAAACTTTAGTTTCTCTTTTACAACAGGGAACTCTAGCACCGAGGTGTTAATGCAAGTGAAGTTTCAAAACGAAACAGTGGAAGTTTGCCGAGCATGAAACTTAATTTCCGTATGTTAACAAACAAAAATGGGCTACAAAACATAGGGGTACCATTAAGTAAACATTTCTACAGTGTATTTACTAAGAGTGTCGTTGTTGCTTCTGCGATGCGCTGTACCTGTATTTTGGATAAGGAGGACCTATACATTAGTCTGTTATGGTCAGCTTTACCCATGCTTAATCTCGGTCATTTAAACTTTAATTTGTAGTGATTAACTAGCGACTGTTAACATACTCACAACGAATGAAAATTTATTATCGAAGATGTTTTATACGAATAGAATAATGTATTTTTCAGGCAATAACAGACCGAAATTCACATTTAGCTTGTTTGTGCCAAAGTAGAATTACAAAATATATACTTTATAAGGTTAATAATAGCTTATATACGAGCACAATAAGCAAATAGTTGAAAACAATTAGTACTTATGACGAATAATTGGACCATGCGAAAAACAATCAGTGTGAATACAAAAACAAAATGCATATAAAATTTGTATAAATACATGTAAGTCCAAGTTGATGTGACAACAGATTAGTAACAAAGATAGTAACAACCATAAGTCAGTCAGCTATGTTAATTTCTTAGGAGATGATTTTTAAGTTTCGTTGAAGTCCTCCTGTCTTATTTATTTTCAATGAGTCCTCGTATATTATCTGGTTTAATAACGTTGGAATTGTGAAACATCTTAATTTCTTTCCATAATCATTTCTTTCGATTGCAATGGGATGCTATTTAGTATACTTGATATAAGTTAGATTTATTTTAAAATATATTTTTATTTAGTGCTGAAATATGGTCATGGACATGGCACCATATGCACACGTATTCTCTCAGCTGTTTATATTTGGAATTTGCAAAGCTTCAACGTAATTTGAAATTCAAATGTCATGTTCTTATCAAATCTATCAGCATACACATACAGCTGGATTTGAATGATTAAGTAACTATTTTTGTATTATTGTATACCTTTAATACTTTTGGTTTTTTGGCGACAGTCGCATACTGGCATATGTCATGTATAATATAGAAACAGACACTCAGCTAGTCCATAGGAAAGAGCCGGCCAGCTATACAATGACTATAGCCGTTCAGCTGTGGATCACATAATTTATAAACAAACATTCTTAGAAAATAATTGGCACATATAAACATTAATTTTAAGTCGGTGCACGTCTCACATTGCCTATAAAGTTATACCTTGGGCTATATTATTTTGTATACCTTCTATTTAACTAAGGACTTACATGTATAAAGTAATTTAACATTTCCAAGCATGGGCTTGCCCCAGTCAACCCCTGAACGTGTGGAGTCTCATTACTACAAATTCTTCTCATACTGCTTGTATCACTGCTTTTATCATACTACTTGTACCATGCATGGGGATTTTAGTCCATTATAGCGTACTGTATATGTACAACTTATGCACATCTTGAACTGGGATCGAGGCCGACCATAAATTCTGTAATGTTAAGCACCCAGTTTAAGATCTTTATTAATTTATCTATAACAGTTAATTATTGTAATCTGTTCTCAGTAGCACCCCTCTGAACATTATAGGCCTATACACATACCGGTAAAAGTACAAGTACATACACTGTATATATCGCCAGATTCCTTCAGCAATGTGTGCTTGACTCCAAGCCTAATTCTCGTTGCAATTAAGTACATGTACATGTATGCCTATAACGTGGACTTGGTGCAATCTTGAGCAATGGCCATATTTTTACCTCGGTCATATCTGTCTGCTGGAAATTAGAAAAGTCCCCTTAATTCACGTTTGCTTTTGTGCTGGCTGCCTTCGTTGGATACAGAACCCGTTCTTACATGGCAGTTTGTCCAAAGGTGAAAAGTAATTAAGGTAGCATCGTTTAAAACGCTGGGTAATAACGTTGGAATTACAAGTGGATGATGGGGATGCCGCTAGAGTGAATTAAAAAGGCGAGGAAATTTAATATTATTTTTAGAGGCTCGGGGCTAACAAATATAGGTTTCCAAATGAGTAGACCTTGCAATTGAGCCCACCTTCCATAAAAAGATAGCCGCCAGGGGCAACTGGCTCATAAATACTCGCCATGCAGTGTTAGCCTACTCAGTGCATTCAATGGCTGCTGCATTGCCTCCAACTTGCCCCAACTCCTACGAAATGTTCCAGTTTTGCATATGGTTGCTTGCATTAATTTATTTGCCGGACAAAAACTAATTATGTGTACATGTAAACGTGAAAGAAAAATCGCCCAAAGGTAAAATATGCGCTCTTGACAATATTTTGCCAGACGTTAACTCCTTTTTGCTGGCCATACAAAAGTTGCCACACAGTTGTGAAAGGTATACTTGGAAATTCGACTTAAAAATTATCCTTTGTACTGTATACTCTCCGTATAGAATTTGCAAAATAAATATCGTGGTTATGATCGAGGTCTATACGTTATGATTTTAGCATGCATGCCCAAACTTATCTATATTGCGTAAATGTATTTTAAAATGTATATAATTACAGTCGTGTCCAGACACACCGTTTCTTCTGTTCATCATTAACAGTGTTGAAAACTGTATACTTCAATGAAGCTTAAGCGTCGATTGAAATAACTTGTGCTTCTCCATTGAAATATGCCGATGCATGGTGGCTCATCGGAGTTTCAGGTATGATTTTTGAAAGACTGAATCAATCAACGTGTAATCCTTGGTAAATTCGCCAAACTATAGCAGGACATTGTAGGCTGCAGTTGAACTGTTCCAGCAATTCAATGAAAAACTGTCGATATAAACTTGGTGCGCAGATATCAGTGTATGCATGGCGTAGGCCCTATAGTTTCACCATGAAACATGTAATGCCATTTTTGAAAATGCACTCTTAATTGTGAATTCAACTTCACGTACACTGCATGTACAGTGTACTATACATTGTTAGTTTCGTAGTTGACTATTTTTAGACCGTGCTTATTCCAAATTCATCAAATTTATATGTTAAACCAAGATGCGAAGATATGCATATCAACTGCCGAGCAATTCGTGATTAAAAGCACATTACAGAGCCACGCCCTCGTGTAGTTTTTTGAGTAATAAAATGGCGCCCATACGTCCCTCCAAAACCATGTATTGCTTGGTCGTAATAGAAAGTGTATGCATCATTAAATCAAAAAAGACGTATGGAAAACATTTTTCAAAAGTGCCCATTGACATTGAGAATTTTAGGATTTGCTTTTGCTTTACATGAATTACCTCGTATTACAGCAGTGCATCGTGTACTGTACAGTATGTCTTTATACGGAATTCTCTTAAAAATTACACGCAGTATCAGAAACACTTTAGAGGCACAAAAACAAAATTCAGCAAATAGAATTAGTTCCGATAGCTAGGACATTTTACATTCTTGTCTATACGAATATTCAAAACATTCTTTCTGGTTTTATATGAGCGTATCTTAAGAGAAAAAAAGCCTTAGCAACATATTATTCAACCCGATTTTATATAAAATGATATTCAACAGTTTAACATGCCACTGTAGGTGTACAGTATGTATAAGAACACACGTGTATATGCATGTACCGGTATTTATTACACATGTGAATTGTTCAACAGTTTAGCCATTTTTTTTCTCCTCTGATGGAATGTCTGATATACTGTAATAAGCATATAATTTTCAGAATAAGTTCTTTTGACAAAGTAGGTCTATATGTATATCAGTGGACCTTTTTGTGAGCGGGAAATTCGCTCTGCTAATATCCATCAAACATTGCAGTGGATCATCTTGCCTTCGTGCCAGTTTTCTTTTGAAACCAATTTTTCCGATACAGCAGCTTATTTCTTCGAAAACAGCATAAGCTGCAGTAATCTATTGTGCGCTGCAAAACACAATAGAGGTTTTTACGTTTTTGCGGGCTATTATAAAATTATGCGAAACAAAAAAAAGGTTATATAAGGATTAAGCTATTGCATGAAGGGATGGCCTTCAAATAACAATATATAGGGCAACAGGTATAATGTGCGTAGGAATATAACGCATCAACTTTAAAATGTAGACACGAGGTTATTACAGTAGGTCGATATTTGTTTCAGAGGGGTTGCATGCGCTGCTTAGTAAAAAAGGCGCCATATCTTGCATAAATTCCAACGATGAATGAAATTGCATTATCGTATTCGGCTACAGGGGCTGGCAGGATCCCCAGAGGCCATTGGTCTATCTAACAAGAAGAATACAATGTATACATGTACTGTATAAGTGGCTAAAGTTAGACAAGTTTTAAAGTGTAATTTGAATTGTAAACGAATTGGAACGGTGAAGTTTGTCATTTGGGATCCTCGATGCTAACGCCGAAAACCAAGTAGGATTAAAAGCTCGCATTATAATAATCCATGTTTAGTGCCTAATGTGGACGGACAAGCGAGTCAATGGCTCCATAGCAAATGTTTGTAGGTACCGACTGTGTGTGAAATCAGTGTCCTGAAGCCATCTTCATACAGTTGGCGCGAGCTGTCACCCTGTGGCTGAAGCCCATATTTTGTCATATCTGATTCTCATGCTTTGTAAGTTGCAACATTTATATACCTTCAATTCAATTCAACTCTGTAGCCTATTATCAGTAAGTGAATACCATGTCGTATAGGGAGTGTAATCCATCAACCCAAATTTATTTGGCAATTACCACCGCATTAGGATGGACACCATCATCATTGTCAAATTGGATTTCTTAAAACTTAAGGCTGTCCTTTGCAAGAAAATTGCAACGACTGATAGCATGTAAAGTATGTATACGAATGGGCCCATAGTTTCATAAAGTGGATTTGAATGACAGGTTCTATACCACCGCGGTAGTTTCGTTTAAAGATTACCTACAACAAAATGGAATTTCCAACAAAGAAAAAAATGCATGCAACTGGAATTTCTCAGGCCAATTAGTATTTGATTTTGCAGGTGTATTCTTTCAACTGGCAATTTCTCAGATGAACTGTTTCCTGCATGTCTATTCACATAACGTTATGTGTGCTGGAATATGAAACGAAGAAATAAGGTAATCAGGTAATCAATTTGATACCTTTCCCCAATCTATACTATAGTTTGAATTTGCCGCTCAAGTACTATAGCGTTGATTCGTTGACTAGTGTCACGTGCCCAAGCGCTAAGGGATGGCGAACGTGGAAACCATGGCAACCGAAGAATGTGGATTAATGTCCGTATTTGTTGAAACTACAAGTAATAATGGTCGTGGAGGGTCCACATTACCTAGATCGGTCATTTGCACATGCGTAATCCTGTCCAGAATCGTGTCGTGTAACACAAGTAAAGGAAAGTAACGAAAAATATGGTGGGCTTTCCAGAATGAAGAAAAATGTCAGTTAAACATGTTTGCATCCGTCTTTTTCAAATTTCTTAAGAAGAAAGTGCGGGCTTTCAGCTATCTACTATGCATGCGAACATACTGTACTTGTACTTTAGTAGCAATTTTGTCTCTTTCACAGAATTACGTTCAGGGAAAAACAACTGTACAGCACGTCAATAATTCATTGTAAGGCACGCATAGAATGCGTTGGAATTTTCGAAGAATTATAATTATAAATGGCATTAATTGATAGAAACACATCGTAAGTGATCATGGGTACCACCTATGTTTTTTGTGTTAATTTTTTATTCCTCCAGAGAGTATACCCAAGCTGTCAATTTGATAACTTAATATGCATATGGTCTCTGACCGCATTATTAAGGTTGAGTTTACCTGCTGTCCCCCAAAAAAGGCTGGCCATTTTTCCCCTGTTTTTAATAGGAGCAACCACGTTCAAGCTGTTAACTCGTTTGTTAACTGGTAAGCGTCATGTGAAAAGTTCACAGGTTTCTGCGCTTATATGCAGCATGATGAAGCATATTGCTCCGCACATTTTGACACCTGTATTAAAATGTAGACAGCTTTATTAGAGGTTTCTATTAGTGGAATATATTTGTAAATTTATCCGCTCAGGGTCTGCTCTCTGGCGAGGGATCATGGAGCAGAAGTGCAAGTAATCTAGCGTCAGAGCCATGCTATAGTTTACGTCTTTATTCAATTAGAACCTGTTTGCAACAGTTAGCATGGTGCGAATATAATCGCGATTCACAGATGCCGGCGATTGATTAATTCCAAGAATTTAGAACGGTTATTTCACAGGGAAGCCGGCCGTAATTGGCAAATGTTTACGAGGCATAGAATGTTGGCCACTGGATCCTACAATAATGGGCGCAGCTGGACCACTTCGTACCCAACGTGGTACGGCACATTGTTGGTCAACATGACGGGCCTCAGGCTAAGGCTGACCAGGTTTTCAGATCCACCTTATGTGCTGTGCTTATTCGTCGTGAGCACAAATACCTGTTGGGGGAACATCGAAAGTATGAAAGTACAAAAGGTAAAGTAATTGAGGTATTGTTCCCAATTATCAGCTTCGATTCAATATGCTTATTTTTATCATATGGTAACTTTATTTTTGATAAGGTTGGAAAACTACCGTATATATATGAAAATATCTGAGAAAGTTATCATCAAAGTGCAATCAGTCCAAGGGAGCGCCGGGAAAAATGATCTGATTTGGGAAACTTTTAAGAAATTTGAAAAAAAAATTGAAGAACCCACGAAAATTTTGAACAAATTGGGCATGTTTTTCTAAAATGTTTGCTAAATAGGAATGTTTCTGGGGAATTCTACAAACTATCAGTGTAAGGTCTTGCAGATAAGCCAATAATCGCTGGCGCCTAAGCTAACTTAAAACTCCTGTTGCATGCTGGTCCAATATTCCCAATTCTTCGAACTGGCTCACCTCCACCGAGGTTCCTCCAGAGTTACACAAAAAATATTTTAAACACTGCTTCCAAAAGCTGTTTAAACACCATTTCAATGCATGTTTAAAAATAAAATTTGAAAATAAAGGTGGGAAGCGATGTCAGAGAGGTATCATGTAGTAAATTACATTAATGAAATGTAAACAACTCAAGAATTGATAATTGGAATTTTAAAGGAAATTATACACGGAGTGATAGCTAGACACATGTACTTTTTACGCTCTGTGAAACATTTTATCTACCGCTGTTCATTTTTTTAAACTGTGCGGGGAATATTCCAATTTATGCCCAGGTATTGTGACTTTTTTATTTAGTTTTCAGGCATTATCAATGCGACGGAAGGAGCTCATAACTAAGTATTACAAAGCGATGGAAATTCCTAGATTTTTCATTGAATTTATAATTGCATATTGCCCCTTACGTAGCTTTGCTGTTTGACATATACAGTACACTATAAAACATCTATAGTAATTCTTTAGATATCTGAGATGCCTTGCCCATTGGGGATATGACTGGCGAGTGCTGCTAAGCTTTGTTTGGTGCTGAAAAATCACGTTACGTTGAATTTTCTTATATACGGTACTATAAAGAATTTGCAAAGACCCAATATTTTGACCTGGGTGTTTATGAATTCGCACAATGGCTTTTAGTATTAGTAAGGCGATTAGTGGAATATTTTACTTATTTCTGATGTTTTGAATATAAAGTATTTCCCCCCTCAGGTAGAGCCTGAAATATTGCAAGGAGTTCTGTGCCAGTACTTTTAGCTCAATACCCATGGGTTCATTTGTTAGTCGTTTAATCCTCCATATTCAAATCCAGGGTTTAACTTTTTTGTCATTTTGCGTTGACACGATGGTATGGGGATGCCGGCAAAAGTCTTCCCTGTTGATATTTTAATATATGCACTCCCATGGATGGCAAATAATTCAGGGATTTGGGCTAGGAGGGGGCCATTACAATAGAAGCATCGGAGGGCTTATAGCTCACCTTTGAGCCATTTTATTTAGGGGCTGTGGAACCCATTTTCTGGACCAAATGTGCGTGAGCAAGGCTTTATATTTAGGATTTATAACGCAAAAACATAAATGCGCACGGACTGCCTGTCATGAGACCTATTTGTTGGCAGAGTGACTCTGTTACAGAATGATAACCAGTGACAAAAGCTTTGAAATAAAAGTTTGCATTACCAGTGTCATGAATAAAATTAAGGCTACATCTTGGAGGGTACACTGTATTTCATGTAGTGATCGATTATATACGCTTCCAAATTAAACAAACACTAACCTAATTGTTTCGAATACAATTTTAGAATGCGAGGTGTTGCTTTGTTAATCTCAGTGTATTTCTTAGGCCCGATTAAAATTACATGTATATAGATTTAGTGAATGATATTGTGGGTATACGGTTTTATTTTAACTACAAGCTCAAGTATCATAATGTACGTGTATATAAAAAGAAACTCTTATATTTTTTCTACAAAATATTTATTATGGCATGTCTGAAGGATTTTCAAATTGTACAAACAAATTACTTAGCATTGCTTATTCCAAAAAGGGTGAATTAAAATTCAATAAATCTGAGTAAGGCACCTCATCACTTGGTGGAGATTGGAATGTATTAATACGACTAAGTGTACTTGTGATGCCATGGATCTACTTTGCCTGGGCCCAAATAAGAATTCAGGCAGCTGCATTTGAATTTCGCGCCTAAATTTGTTTATTTTATAGAAACTATTATACCGCATAAAATTTTTCAATTAGGATGAATTTAGGACTTGAAACACTCAGTAATTGCACTTAAAGAGAACATGTTTTTCATAACATGAAGATTCCAGCCAAATGTTCATGAGAACTACGATATAATCTGATGCAGCTGTAGATAAGTAATGTCGATAGAAGGCAGAGTGAGACGTGCACTCTAAGAAAAACGGGGCCTAACTTGCGCAAATACTACACCTTTTTAGGTGTTTGTAAGCACCCATGAAATAAGGTTCTCTATAGGACATTTGATCTAAAGGTGCCAGTTAGCACCTAAAAGTAAACACCTAAAGGTGTTATAAACACGTAAAACAAAAGGTGTTTATAAGCACCCATAAGCACCAATGGGGGAACGTGCATAGAAAATACTGGCGTTATAAAATGCTGCTTATTTTGAACTTGAAGGGTGTTCATGCTGATTTTGTAATACATGTGCAGGAATATGTTGAGACATTCGGTCTCTATTGTTATGATTTTCACCGATGTACGATATACTTTATTTTTCGAAATTATGATTTTCTTTGGATCTTAAACGTCTGCGACTGATTTGCTCATCCATCATACATGTACATGTAGTTGTCGTGGCAATGATTTCCATCGCCATAGGTTCGCAGCCTGGTATGATATGTACTGTATACGCCGATTCCATTCCTAGAGATGCGGCGATGTCCGAATGATTTACTCTCGTCGCCAATGTTTCCTGATAGACAATATTTACTGCCAGTCCAGCGGTGATTTAGGGAAGAGGCTGTGGCCCTCTGGCCGGACGACGAACTCATATACATACCACTGCCTTTTTACCCGAATGCATGGAGGACTTCGTAAATAACATGGACCAGTAGGTTTTACGTGTACATAAATAAACAAAAATGGACAGTTGAGTTGAAGTCATCTTGTACCTACTAATGGCAACGGAGAAAGGTGGGATGGCCAACGTAGAAATACCATTGGCAGGGTTGCCTCCAAAGCGCTTGTCAGGTGTAGGTTTTTTTTCTTTTCTTTTTTTGTTGTTTACTGTTCAGAAAGTAGTCGGGGATGTTTAGTGCGGCGTATCTCTTTGGTCAGCTTAAGTCTCAGTTTTGAATATTTGGACGAATACATTAATATGAACGAGAAATGCATCATTCAATCGGTTGAAATCAACTTTCATCGAATACTTCATCAGTACTCTAGACGTGGTCTTCCAAATAGTTTTGGGATGCTGTGCTTGTTTCTAGACGTACATATACTGTAAATCGAAGTTTAGATTCTTGTTCATTGGAAGAAATTTAAGTTGATAAAGGCATCAGAAGGCTGATTTAAACACCCCAGCACATTGACGTTCATACAGTACATGGTGGCGATTTAAACCTGCCATGGCACTGTTTCAATATTTTAGAACATAGTCAAAACTCATGCCAATGTGTAAAGGGGTTCACGGCATTTAGTTTGTTCTCCAACTACTGCATTATGTTCTAGGACCCTACTTTTTGAAAAATGCTGCAGCACAATCAGTGGCATTAACGTTTGATTATGGTTGGAAAGATTTAATTAGACGATTTGCAACATAAAAATGAACACTAAATGTTCACTGGAATATTTAATTATTCATTAAATATATGTTATTTGAAAATAAACATTTGAAGTGTTCAACGATTTATTACTTGAAAATGATTACTTTTAAGTGTGCTGAATGCTGCATACAATGTTGAAACAGCGCTAAACCTCAACCTATACATTCATGTACCTGCAAGTTATTAATTCTGGAGATATATGTACGACCACCTGAGAACGATTCTGTAAAAGACGTTGCATTGTCTCGTAGCTTGGTTTGAACTACACCAAATCACACTATACTGTATGGTGACTGCATGACGTCGCTCGGCTAATAAGCCGAAGCCACATAATGGACGGAAGTGCTAAAATGTCACTGTTCGTGACAATCACTTCTTACACAATGGATTCCACAGGTACAGGGTGTATAAACGTGCAGACGAAACCACGAAAAGTTCCGGTGGGCGTTTCTGAAGCCACATTTCTATTACTCGTCTACTGCACTACATTGCACAAAAGAATATTAGTGGGAAAATGTAATGCGTTGCTCGTTATGCAAAGCAAACAGGAAACGCTCCGCAGGACTTCCAAAATAAATTTATGAAAGTTAGCGGCTGAGCTCGTATCACCTTTTCCATTTTTTCTGCCCATAGGCCTATTCTGATTCCACATGCCAAGACGCATTCATATTCGTTTTCATAGTTGGTTTCTCGGATTCATCCACCCTCCGTGTTCCTCGCCGTACATGTAAGTTCAGCAACAGGTTTCTCTTAAAGGGAGGGTTGTACTTGTGCAGATGTTTGAGAAATATGTACTGTCCAAGAGGATCGTCCTATGTTTTGGCAGCCATAAAAGAGGGCTATCTTTTCATTCTCATTCCAGACAGGTTCACCGAGAACTTAGCATCTTTATGAATAGTTAGTCCAGCATGTGGCCCAATAATAAGTCCATTACTAGCAGCTGATAGGGGAAACTCCAGTCCACTAAACTGAAAAGAATTATGAAAAGTAAGAATTTTGAAAACAATTCCACCTTGATTTTCTATCGGGTCACGCTTCTAGCAACCTGGCTGGGACCCTTTAAACTACAGTTTACGATTATTATGATAACCTGCGTGAAGTCGCTGCCAAATAAAATATACGTTTCCTAGCGGTCACCTATCTCGTCTTCTTACACCATTGTTTCTTTAGAAAAGGTTCAGGAAGAACTGGCATGCTGTTTTTCTTATTGCGCATTATGCGCCGTAAACAGTTGGAACGACTTTCAGATACAAGTACCGGAAGTTATGTTTCTCGGAGAATAAAATGTTCCCGACATGGCCACGAAATCGTTAAATGACACACTATACCCTACGTGCAGGCCTAAATGCCTCGCATTGCACGACTACATGTTATAATTAAGGTTTTCTATTTTTGAACAGGTTCAAAGCATGCGGGGTTAAAACCATAAATAAAGCGCACTCAGGGGTTCAACTTGGTCGCCCGGACCATGAAATTTCATATTTTCCACTTGCCTAATTTAAAATGTCTAATTTGCAAGAGCACGGGCAACGTGGGGGAGGACAGCGCGACGTCAGTCATTCTACATTCTGCTGCATGGGTTGTTTATACCTGGAAATGACGAATCTCAGCGACCTTTTATGAACACTTTGGTGTTTCTTTTTACTACAACCTTTATATTAACTTAACATGTTTCATCTCCGTCTGTTTAGGAAATCATTTTAACCGACTTACTGGCGTTCTAGACAGGGCTGAAATTTTGTACACATCTTCTATTCACCGGACATTTCATGTCATTTTAAGTTTACGGAGCAAAGTCTCAACTTTCCCAAAATCATGCATTATGGCCCACAATGCATTGCCTTAACCGAAACCGTGGTGTCCCAGAAATGCATTTCGTTTTAACAACTGCTCGAATGCATGTATACGAGCGTACATTATGAAAGGTTGTAGGCCAAAAACATATAAGTTTTTCTTGACGCCTTATTCCTCACGAATTTGTGGAGAAGATTTTGATCACCGTGATAGTTGAGATTTTTGTAAAGTGTTGTATTCAAAACACAGTTGCTAACATCGACCAATACGTTTTGAATCTGGTTCGACACTGAATTGTGTCATATATGAAATGAAAACTAATGTAACTAAAACGCTCTGCTTCCTCACATCATTGATGTCCAATTTTTGCACTAGTTTAAAATCAATATACACGTACATGTGTTTTTATTGGATCACCATTTGATATCGTTATGCATTTAATCATGTCAGTTGATCAATATTTTATTTGTCTAAATAACGTTGCGAATTTTGATGGAATTTTCGAAAAATCATAGTCAAAATGCAGATATTATGGCTTGAGTATCAAAACTTCACAAAACTAGTCTAATGTATCTGAAACAAGGATTGAGACAGTGTTGAGTTTAATATACAAACTAAGAGCGTCGCTAATTAAAATAGTTAAACAGACAAACAGTAACAATATTGTTCAAGGGTGCTTGACTTGCTGTAGAACAAGCAATTACCATTCTCTGCATAAATAACACACACGTGTAACTGTGACCTACATGTATTGCCCATTTCGAAAACGATCAATATTTCCTCGTTTTCCAATAATCTTAAAAGCTCAAAATCCATTAACATCAAAACGTATCTAACCGTGTCCGTTTTAATTACATGGGCGTTGCTCTGGAAGTATACTGGAATATGAAGAATAAAATTCCTTGTTGTAGCTGAGATATTATAGCATTACAGGAGGCCAAAAAAATACAACACCTCTGTTGAATAAAATCCGACTGCTAAATCTTATGCAGCTTACAGTCATACATTATTGATTTAAAAACTGAAAACACTCGACCGTTGTTTTGGTACACGACATTTATTAATAACGCTTTTGTGCGATTTAGCTAAACACATGTCAGATATATGGAATATTAAAAAAACACCCCTCCCTATCTGCGTTATATTTCACGCATTTTTATAAGGGGTCAGAGACACGCTAAGAAAAAGATTTGAAGAAATATAAGACAACAACTGGTTATTATGTATGCATTAGAATAAAAAACAAGCGACTTAAAGTATTAGGCATGCCATTATATTGGCTATAGGCCTTTATAGGAAAACATTTTGCGTATTTTTGGCATTTATGCTCTTTCTGAGGTGGAAATTCAATTTCATGCTAACTAGAAGGTCACACCACTGTCTTGTATTTATTTTCATTTTGCCTCTCGTGCAGATTTAAACGTTAAGCGGTATAGTATACACGTAGTATGGTAAAGAATATATTGTTAATATCATTATAATGTTTTTATAACATTGTGATAAACCTTGTATGACTGTAATGTATAATGTATGACAGTAAACTGCATAAAATTTAGCACTCGGATTTTATTCAACAGAGGTGTCGTATTTTTAGATCTCGATAATATCTCAGATACAGCTAGGAATTTCTTTTTTTTATATTCCTGCACAGAATGGCATATAATGTTATGCAATGTTTGCATTTTAAATGATTTTCTTTTATTACAAAATTGCATTTATAAAAACTTAATAAGGCTTTTCAAAAATATGCAGAATTCTTCAAAAATAATAATGAAATTGAACTAATGTATCGGGTATTAGTTAGGAGCAATTGTTTTATCTTCATTTGTACACATTTCATTCAAGCCATTTCAAGTCCATGATGACTGTGAAATAATGGGATTCCTAGTTGCTATAGTTAATATAACGTCTGGCGACTTTTGATGGAATATCTGTCACATGGAAACCTCACATGAAAAATACATGCAGACTACATGTATAGACGTGTGAAACTCGGATTTTGTCAGTTAAGCTTCTGGCCACGTCTGGCCCTCAGCGTTGCTTTTTTGTTTAGATGGTCGTTTGTTTCTGAACAGTGACAAATGGTTTCTTTATTGGCCCAGGAAAGTGCAATGGACTCCTTCATAGAAGGCGCCCTTGTCTGATGTAATACTTGTACGTCTAGCTCTTTCTTTCTTTGTCTTTTGTGTAGCCTAAGAAGTTAGTCCGGCTATTTAAACATGGGGGCCTCTTCTGTGGGCAAAAGTGAATGCATAAACATTCCACCTATCCGTGGTCTTGACTATAAACAAGAATGTTACTTGCCAGTCGTGAGGAAACTATGGACCATTAAGGATGTATAACAATATACCCAAATGAAGAAAAAGATGGACGTTAACACCAATTGCACGACTTTCTGAAAAATTTACCAATGACTCGACTGCTCACGATTTCCTAACATCGCATAACAACCAGCTGTTCATCTTTGTTGCCAGTTGTAATTGGACACTAAGTAGCTTGGGTTATGCCTGTAAAACGTTTTAAATGTTGCATTTGCTCTTACAAAAGATCGTAGCATAACAGAAAAGGGGAACCCATCCATCAGTTTGCAGCTTACACTGGATGTCATATTTTGTCAAAACTAACATTGCTGACAAATTTCCTGTAGAACCATGTATGGATTTTGGAAATACATGTAAACATTTGTTCACGAAGTACGAGTGAGCTTTAGTTATTAAATGTTTATTGAAATATTTCAGTTGTAAATTAAATTGATTACCTTCGGATTTTGAAGGTTTTATCCAGTGTATTGCATATGCTGTATATACAATACATGTATCTAGTTGAGTTTGAATTGAAAACAATGTAAGGAATAACTTGAAATTAACATACTTATTGATACTTTGAAGTCTTACTTTGAGTTGAAATTAGTTCCATCACGGTACAACGACAATTCAATTAGGTACATGCATATGAAGCGATGTTTCTGAAACAGTTCGATAGCTACATGTATAAGTAAGAAATTTAAGACAACGTTTTTATGCTGTCAATATTGAGTTATTTGGGATTAGTCTTTCTTGTTTCGGCATCTTGTGCTGTGATTGTACATGGGTTAATTGAATCGTGGGCTCTTATGAAGTATAAATTTTATTTCATGATGGTTTTTAACAATTGACAGATATTTTGGAACTTCCTTTTTTTACTAATCTTAGATTGCAATCGAGTAACCGGCTGCTAATTAGTAGTGTGCAGATACACGGATTTGTGCCCCTTAACTATGTGTTAGAAGCCAATTGAATCGTTATGTAAACAGGCAAGGACTCGTCAAAAAATGCAAAACGTGCGAGGAATAGGAATTATCTCATTTTCCAAGTCATTAAAAAAGAATCTCAGATGGTCAGGAGAGTATCAAATAGGATTGACGGCAAGAATAGTTGGTCAGCATTGGCGGCATGAAACAATGGAAATTTAACAACTTTTCTTGTTATAATAAAAAATAACAATGGTCGCCGAGCTTGCATTGGAGAAGAAAACGACGACACAAATAACTCGGTTTTTTAAGCTGCTTGAACTTATCAAAATGCTTGCCAGCAGAAAAAAAAATGTCACATACTCTATATTATAAATCTAGCTGGTTGAAGTTTTTATTTGTTATGGGGCTGCGAATAGACCAGTTGCTTCTAACAAAACGCCATAATTAATTCATAGAATTACTGGCGTAGAACAGGATTAATCAATAAATTAAAACTTTTTTAAAGCGACGATGATCAGTAAAAAATTACAAACCGATATGCCAATTTGTGAAACATTTCACTCGATATTCTAATTATTGCACTTGATATTACCAATACCATTGGACTTAATGCATATTTTCCCCAAATATAATGCAATCCATTAGTAAATTTGGCACTACATTAAGTTAGCATTGCATTAGGAACCACTTACATGTACTTTGATATGTTTTGATCTGCAGAGATGTTCAGGTGGCCTTTGCTGTTCAAAATACAATTGGCAGATATCAGAAGAAATATAGGGCATGCAAGCTAAAGAGGCCCAACTCTATTACCCTACCTTGATTTACTTACACTATTCTCACCTTGACAGGGTGGAACCATTGCCTCGGGCTGCAAACCGCCAGAATGTGAACTATTCATAGGCTCGAGGTTAACAATATTTGGATTTATTAGAACATACAGCGTTTTTACTTTTCATAATGGTCCATTCTCAATGATGATGGGTCCACAGAAGCCGTGCTTTCCTGTTTCTTGCAATCAGTCGAAGAGTTAGCACTGGTCTTCTACTGGTTTTGTCCATGAGTGATATACAGTATACTGTATGTCAAGTTGTGCGTTCAGTAATATTTTTCTGAGCATTGGGGTTAAATTCTGCTGAGGCTTGCTTACTTCTAACCTGTCCGCCAGCCTGACAATTCAGGACCGCCTTATCTAACATCTTTTATCAATGAGTGATTTTGGGCCATAGGCTTGATACTCGATCACTACATATTTTTGTGCGATCATACCATTCAACGTATGCCCACAACCTAATTGCATGTGAAAAGCCCAGAAATTCAGCAGTTGTGATACTATGATAACGATCCTTCTAGCACCCATTATCAGGCCTTGGTCAAAATCACTAATGAGCTCATTTCGCCTATTTTCAAAAAAGATACACCATATTAAACTTGCGTAATCTAACTTGGTAGCCAGATGCCAAATATGAAAGTGGTGGGTGTTCCTAATGCAATAATAATTGAGTTAAATGTGTGATAAAATTGACGATGTGCGCATCCATAAAAGATAAATCATAAGTAAATGCAAATGTTGTACATCAGTTGGGATTGTTCATTCTGCCATATTTCTCCATGTCCGATCAGTTCTTCCTCCATGCACAGTCTGTCGTCTTGGAGACTTGTTGTGTACCTGACGAGTAGCTGCCGGCGTCTTTTGCATTATCGTTGCCTTCAATCTGCGATAACCTTTCTTTTTGTAATATGACAGCATGTCTACATGAACGGTGTACCTGGAGGTTGGACGTCAATGAGTAGACAACGTTGAAGACTTCTGTTAGACGAGGGTAAGGCAAAGATGGGCGTTGGGGACAACGGCGAGTGGAAGGGGGAATCTAAGGAGACAGGCAGCCCATCTTGCCCCGAGCCAATTAGCAGTGCATGAGCATATATAACAAGTTATATTATCATCATAGCATTTTAATGGTGGGACAAGGATAAGCCTACATATTTGGCGAGATTCTTATTGGCTCGTTGGCAATGAAATTGAAAATGTCCATTCCCCCTGCAAAATTCGGAAGGCTGGATTTTTTCTCCTTTTACTTTCGTTGGTGATGTTTTTGTGCCCTTAAGTATGCGTTTTTAAACAGATGCGTTATAGGACCCTAAGTCCTGATGTACGGGGTGATCATAAAGTCCTGCCCTCATTACAATTTTTTTTAAACTGTTAGTTACAATGAAGAAATTTTGAAAAAAAAACTAGAACTCCAAAAGCTTTTTTTATTCTACCTTTTTGCAAAATTTTGTCAAGCTTTTAAAAATGAATATTTGTAATGATGGTAGGAGTTTATGATCACCCAGTATTTGCGATGCAGGTTCCCTGACAAAGACATTTTTTAAAGCTTGTTAATAGTTAACAATTAAGATATACATTTTGGAAAAAGGTAGACAAATTCCTAAAGCTTTTCTCGTCAACCTTTTTCCAAAAATTGTTCCTTGTAACACTAACAGTTTTTCAAAATTAATTTTTATAATGATGGTAAGACTTGGTAGGTTCTGAACAATTTACTAGGTTTTTTCTAAGATTAACCCGCTTTTCAATCACTCGAAAACGTGGCATCCTCGGTATGCATTGAAATCCCCCTGTGTGTTTTTAACACGGTAGGCGACAGCATTGGCAGCTGCTGTAAACGCATATCGTGGGTTAAAACCAGCAATGTTTGTCTAAGAGATGTAAGAAAAACATGACGTTGTTTGCATTGGTGTTGAGCAGTTTTCTGATCGGTGGGTGCCACATATGTGCCCCATCCAAACTGTAAAGGTGCCTTTTCAAATTCGTCCTCGTCTGAAGACACCCTGGCCACTCCTTTGTTCTGTACATATAGGCTGATCCAGGGCTGCCACTTAAACAGTATTTGTTGTAACTGGTCATTCTCCTCAGCAACTTCATGTACCAGGTACTGTTCATTGCCCAACAATGCAAATCGAAGAAAAAACGCTATTCTTTCCAGTTTCTTAGTGGATTTTGATATAAGTCCTTTTCAGAACTCTATGGCTGTTGCTGTTCTTCTATGGCCAGTTATGACAACATTAGCTTTGGATTTGTTTTGCAAGATCCTATGTTTACATTGCATTTTTATTGCCAGAGGGAATATAACGTTAGCAAAGAAAAATTGCTGGCTGGTACGTGTGATATATACTGTATAGGTGCACCCTCGATGTATGACTGACTGATTAATTGTCGTTTAAATAATTGTGTGCCAGCATAGGTGATAAGGTAGTGTATACATGTGTATGTACGTATTTCTCTGAATGTTTTGGTTTTTGAAATGACGCTAGTTATGTCATGGAACATAACCTTAAAATACAACTAAGGACAGGCTGACCACCTGTGTTGCTATAATCGTATCTTCTTGAAGGTCTTTACTAGATCTTATTTGTAATCAGCCGATTAATAATCTCTCTTACATAATTTTACATCCACGCTATAACTGGAAAAGTGTGTTGCCCTCGAGCTGAACTTGTCCTTTTTCATCAAAACCAATTGGCCGTGCCGTCCACATTGCCTTTCACTCGCTGCATGCTGTAAACGGAGATCTTAATTGATATTCCCTTCAATCAGCTACATGTAAATTTAATATTGAGCTATGCCTTATACAGTATTATATGCATTTCTCCTTGAAATATTTTACTGATTCGGAATATTAATGCGAACATTTCGTGTTCCTGTATACTTGTAGTTTGCAGAAACAGAACAACCAACTTGAGCACAGCCTTGCAGGAAAGCAGTTGGACATCTCCCTTATTACCCATAATGCAGTGATCAGTTACTCATGATTATTTAGTGTTTACTGTTCATATACATGTACATGTACTGTATGTGTGATTTCAGCGCAAGATTCTACTAGTATATTATACAATTTATGGAGTTCAATTCTGCTATCCACTGCTCACGTTGTCAGTTAACAGGTGAATGTTAATTTAAAGACTGTTTCAGCCAATGTCAACAGAGATTACAACCTGATTTGTCACGCAATTTAACCAGATTCCATTTCCAAAGAATGATTCCCCGTTTGCCTTATGAGTGGGCGTCATTGTCAATCCACTGCACTGAAGGATTTACATTACATGTACGCCAACAAGGTAACATCGATAAAAGGTAATGAATTTTTATTTAAATTAAAAATTTCCGGAAGTTTTTCGGCTGTCTACTGGCTATCGGCTGGGCCTATTCCATGAAGGTATGGAATTGTATTTGTAAAGAGGTATGGATTATACTCCATACCTCATACAGGACAAGTACAACTCCATACGTTTGTGGAATAGGGCCCTGAACTTTGGCAATTGCATAGACACGTGAGCACAAGGAATGCACTCGTTGTCTAGGTAACGGCGATAACCTTGAAGGGTTTTAACCAGTTAATTAGCATGTTTGTTCACTTGATTTCATGGTGCAAGTTGCAGGGCTGATGACTGAGCTGCCATTTTCTCGATTGGATCATTCTTCTAGTCCACGAGGATTCTTCAACAATAAGTGACCTAACCCAGATAACCAAATACTAGATGTCACCCTGCCACCTGACACCACAACCGAAGCTAATGAAGCCAACTTAGCGTGGCCGAAAACACAACGACGTTCCCTGCTCTGACTTTGTCAACTCTGTATTTGGTGTTTTCAACCTCGATTCGCTCAGCTCAACCCCCTCCGGAGAATTTCAAGGTATTGTCGTTTTTCATTGTTGGCTTTGAATTAATTCTGTCTCGAGCATTTTATTCGCCAATGCGAATTGTGGCCGGATTGTTTTCTTCTCAGGCTGCCTTCGCCCCCCTAATTTCGTTTCTGCATCATTCATTCAAGGGGCGCAGAGTCTCCAAAACTAATAGCTTCTCATAGTCAGCTTAATTTGTTTAAGTCAGCCTCCCGTTGAGGAGAAAGGGGCAGTGTGCTCAATTGTATGACAGGCTGGTGTCAGAGCGCATGCCCATCACATAAATGATAACCCTACCCGAATGCTTCACTAACCCCACCATGCGACACAAACTAACAGCGGGGATCCTCGGTGGCCTCGCTTGTCAGAAACACGGCTGAAGACGCAGAAATCTCCTCGTAATGTGCCCTCTTGCAACCCACGAAGAAGGCAAGAAAGGAATCCAACACAGCATGGACGGAATAGCCAAAAAAAAAACTTTGAGGAATTTTTCCACTCCCCTGCCATCCCAAAACATGGTGGTTTTATAGCAGACAGAGCCAGACATTTCACTAGTATTACTCCAGAGTATTACTCCTCTCGAACTACTAGTAGTTCGCAGCTGAGAAATTTTCTGGCAAAACAATTCTATACATTTTGTTTGATCGATTAACTTGAGCAGTAGGTATGCTTAGAGATTTGATTTTTGCTTTAAAAGAATCAGTACCTTGACCATATATGACACAAAGGAATACTGTAATATGTACAAATGTTTGTGTTTCACAACAAACAATTTCGAAAGGTAAGAGTAAATAGTCACTAATAATTACAAGGAATTTGATATTATTGGTGACAGCCATTACTACAAGCCCATATTTTTTACAGTCCATACATTTGTAACTCGTACACTTACACTTGTAGAGTTTTGTGATTTAGGAACCAGGGCTATTATACGATGTTTAGAATGATGATGGTGGTGATGTTATGCGGTAATGGTTGATCTTCTCATGTCTCTCAAATTCTGTTCGTGGATTCGACCTTCATTTATAATAGAAATCCCACATAATTTAAATAATGTAGCACCATAGATGGCGGAAAGAACACTTCCACTCATTGGGCTATATTTAACATTACATAATAACATACAGTGCCATACTCTCTGAGCACATGAGCATACTTGTTCGATGAAATTGTTTGACATCTAGCATGGATCATTTACTTCATAAAAATCACGTTAAATCTGCGAATATCAAAGTTTCGATTGCGACCCCACCGGGGGTGTCAGTCTTTTTCACACCAAACTTGATCACCTTGCTGTTACCTGTACATGTGCATATACATGTACGTGTAGGTAAAGCAATGTTCCCACTAGAGCTGGGGTATTTGAGTACGTTCTTTAACAAAGCGTGGCGATACACATTTGTTTATCGGTTCGAGGTGTTCGTCGGAATTCTTCATCGCATGCATTCTGACCTTTCCCACCAACTTCACTTTTGTCTCTTTTCACATAATGCACTTACTTTAATTATTTCCTATAATGTGAATGATGCAGGAGCTGCACGGTTGCATTGTCATCATGGAAGAAAAAACGAGACCTCGCAGATGGTTTCCCCAGAGTTGTACTGTTTCAAAAAGAACAAAACTGAACGCCAGGACACTTTTATTCGAGCACTCGCATGGCCAAAATTAATTACATTCCTAAGCGAAACCTTTTTTAAACAGCATATACACGAGATGAGTTTCCATTTATCTACAACAACTTGCAGCTGTTTAAACAAAATCCATTTTAAACTGACAGCATTTTCACACCCACTTCGTCATCGCATAGAGCACAGAAGAATGCTAAAAAATGAACGCGTAGAACAAAAGCAACAAAAAATGGCCTCACGTCAACTGACTGGGAAAACAACCCCATACATGCACTTGCATCTACTATGCAATGCATTTGCTTGGGTGCCAGTGAATGAGGGTACTTGGCAGATGAATACTCCACCGAAATGCATGGTGGTCTTCAGGAACGCTATCGTTAAAAGTGTGAAGCAATGTATCGATCATATTCCAACCGAGAAACTTCGAAACCTTTTGTCAAGACATGAATCTTTTGCTTGTGGATGACACAAATGTATGGGTGGAAGGTGCAGTACAAGGCTACAAGCTGCTACTGACTGTTTGAGGAATGCATGGCACAGCCTTACTGACATGTAGTACTTATCAGGTTAAGAATACTAAATTTCACTCTGCCCTCTGGTGGTCGTTTTGAACATCATCACTCTTTTGAATGTATTAATACGCCTACATAACTTCTATTAAAAAACATGTTAGCACGTGCCCGAATTGGAAGTCTGGTGCCTTCGATTTTGAATTTTGCGCTTAAATTTGTTTAATATGATAGCAACTATTATCCATGTTTGATTCTAGGTAAGCGTTTATATAATGGTGAATAGCTACAAGTAATTGAAATATAACAGTAAGAGTACGATATTATTGGTGGAACACAATACTACAAGCCAGTATTTTTCCAGTCGATTCATTTGTAACTTGTACACTAATACTTGAATTATCTAAATTTGTGGAATAGGGCCCGAATTGGTACAGTTTTGCCATCAATGTAATTTAGCAAATATTTTAATAGCAAAACTCTTATTCGTAAATACACAACTTCTCAAAGGTGTGTTTTTAGTTCGTTAAATTTGTTTTGCTGCCATACAACTGTGAGTTACTAAAAAAAAGCATTTAGGTTAAAAAATAACAAAAAAAACAATCACGGGTAATATATTTTCTTGATGTACCCAAAAAAAATTATACCCATGAAGCGGTATTCGTAAATGTAAGCTTTTTTTTTGATTGCTTAAATAAATGAAAAGTTAAGCGAACTTTGTTCGAACTCCAGAAAAACCTTATTCACCCACTAGATAAATGCTATGCCACATCCATTTAGACAGATTGCAAACGAAGTTGGTCTTAAAAAAGATAGGCAGCAATTTATCTCTTTCTATGGGTACACCTCGTCAGTACCATGCGTTGCATTAAATGCGAGCCATGCCTATTTTAATTAGCTTATGGATAGGTCCTTTCCATAGGTGCACCTTGCAACTAAGTTTGCACAAACGGACAATGAACAAGTCCGTGACCTTTTACGATGCCATCGGCACCCATCCCAGCATGTTACTTTTTTTACTTACTCCTCAGGTTTGCTGCATGCCAACATTACCCCCACCTATTATACTGCCCGCCTTCACCAGCTACATTGTCAAACTAGCAAAACTGTTACAGCATTGGAAACTATGCAAATTCTGCTGCAATACTGTCACCTCGTATGTGCTATCGTTTTATAATGCAGTATAAAGGTATGCATAATGGTCATAAAGTCTTTCCTTTATTACAATCTTTTTTTTTCAATTTGTGAGAATTACAAGGAATAAATTTTGGAAAAAATAGAACACTGAAAGTATTTTATTTCAGGTATTCGGTTTACAGGGAGTATCAGCAGGCGGCGCTGTAAGCGCTAGAATCGAAAATGGCGTCTATGCAAGGAAAATCTTGTGTTTTCTGGTGCAGTTGATCATGATGCCAATTGACCGATCAGTACTAAGTGTAATTTCAAAGGAAAATTGAATTCAACAAATATTTTTACACTGTAGATACATGTATCACACAAGTTTTCTCGCAGTCCATACTCTCATCAGATATTGCCCTTAACACTACATGTACATGTAATTGTCGTTAGGTCACGAATTCACCCTATATAGCGCTTATCGTACAATTCATCAAATCCCTCACGTGTACATTTTATCGGGCCCTTATCAGATATTGAGGTAGCTCCTGTAATTTACTCACACTTATTAATATTGCATTTAAGTCGTATCGTCAGATGGAAAATACTTACGTTATGATTAGAATTACTATAGTCATACTGGTGATACTTAGATGTACTGTACATATATTTTTTGATACAATGTTAATAATTGTTTTGAAAAAAGGCAGATAAAACGATGCATATACATGTACATATTATAATGCAAATGAAGAAAATCGCATTTTTCCCAAGTACAATATCTGTTAACCCTCTCAGAAAAGTGTTAGACTCGAAGATTTTAGGATGAGGGAGCAGAGGTGTTATAGGACATCAAATGATGACCAAGCAGATCTCTAACATTAGGAACCATCCGTATGCGCAAGCATTAACAATTAAAGTTTGCCATTTTACAAGAAAGAAAAAAATAACGAGCCTACACACTACAGTTCTCCCGTTCTTTACAATCGAGAAAGTGATTGAAATCGTGGCAAACCTTTCTGTTTACATTTTTCTAAACCACGCAATTATAATCTCATTCAAGTGTAAAAGGGGTTTGGTATTTTTGAGATTAGTGAGCCACTGCTCTGCAGACCGAAAACCTGAAAACAGTTTTTTTTAATCAGACCCCGAAAATTAACAGAAAGCAAATGACCATTGGGGAATACGCTACATTGTATTCCAACGTTGTGCAGTATATAATAGATTTTGGATAAATCTTATTTTGGTTCTCGAACTATTTCTGGTATTAGGAAAAATTACTGCTAGTTTATTTATCTTAAATTTCCGAAAATTTCGATAATTACCGGTTTACTCTGAGAAAAGTTTTTATCGCAAAATTGGTAAAATAAGAAATATTACTTAACTGTAAATATTAATTTGACAGTGCTTGAGATTTTCCCGAAGTTTACGAAGAGGCATATACATGTATAGACATATTTAAATTCATATATTTTCATTTCACAGAATGCACTGTACGAGCGAATGTTGTTTTTGAATTGTTTCTACTTATGTAATAACCAAATAAATATACTATAGAATTAAAACAAGGTAGTATGACAGGAGCCATTTTCGAGACCATGTGGGTGTACTATATAGACTGGTATACTATACATGTACTTTACGATAAGGGGGTCATTATTTTCGAGTTGGAAATGGTACACATGTTGAATTTGTTTATTACCTATACAATTTCAGTAATTGGTGTATACAACCTCTTACTCATTACCAGTTGAACATTAACGCTTTTTTGTGTTACCAAATCATGCATTTCTATGGGAGTAGGCGTGAACGATGACCATTTCACAACGTGTAACAGGCTGCAGTTTGGTTTCTGTATTCGATTAAGAAGAAAGCGAGTGAGAAAAAATAAAGACTCAAACTGCTTGGCAACCTTCGTCAAATTTAATACTAATCAGGTCAAGTAGACCTCGCAGAAAATTAGGTGATGGCGTTGGGTATCATTGCTAACGATCAAATTTTGAGCTCATAAAGAAGCCTTAAATGGATGATGAAGATTGAAGAATGGACACAACAGCTTCTTATTACGTGCTTACAAGCACTTTCGTATCTGGTGTAGACATTATATTCCAGCATCTTTGTATTGTATTTTTCTTGACCCTAAAGATGGCAATCTTTAGAGGGCAGCTTGGATCACCTAGGTAGCAACGATTTTAATAATCCTCTTTGGTTAGTCGTCGATATACATGTAGATCGTCATGGTGATAGTGATTTTTCCTAAAGGGTGTGTTATTACTCCATATCTTACAAGTTACAAGTACAGTAAATCAAATTGTACAAGAATACTGTAAGCAAAAGTTATTCGATGTTTATTGATGGAAGACAACATTACAAGCCCATATTTGTCAGTCCATACATTTGTAACTTGTACACGCTTGTGGTATAGGGCCCGCACTTCTGTGTCACCCACACCTTACAAGTTTTTGATATCATTGTTGGAACATACATGTATACATGTAGTGCTACGAACCCAATTCTTTCCCGTCCATACTCTATTAATGCACTGACACGAGTTGAATTAATGTAATATTGCGATAAGTTGCTGGAGATCCGCTTCATTTTACCATAAATTCTTTTGATCTTCACGTGTGACGGTGTTAAATTTTTTCCACATACATGTACTTCTTGCACAGCACAATCTAGGACGCAATCGCCATCTGCAAACAATGCCATTAGCAGCAAATTCTATTTCAGAACACCCTACAGGAAACGGCTCGTATGTCCAAAAATGCTAATGCACAGTAACTGAAAAAGGCCCAGTTGACCCACCGCACCTGTTGGTGAAAACCTGAGGCTGTGCATATATTTGAACAGCCAAGTGTCTTTCAACTGTCCTGACTGTCAAGCGGAACTCCAGAGGTGGAGGACGCTGAGCCACTGAAGTGGTCTGGGTGGATATTTGCCTTGCGCCGGTGTTATTACGTGTAATTTTATTTTCACACCTTTGGGCTAAGAACTGTTTCCATTCCTTTTCTCACGTCCACTCAGACTTGGCCACAGGATGTTTGATATTTGAATCATGCGAGAGTTTTTCTCGACACTTTCGCCCATTGTCTACCGCTGCCTTCAACGCATTGATCCCGCAACATCCATTAAGGCCATGAATGCCAAATCCACCATTACCTACATTTACCTAACTCCTTGACCTGACACAATGGTCGAGGAATTCCTCGCAGCCTAATGCAATTGAACTGCAGCATCATCTTTGTGGTTGGAACATGGACGCTGAGGCATAATGGGGTGCCCAAAGTTGAAGCGGTCGTGAGATGTTCATCTGTCGTTTTGCCTGGGTTACAACGCGTGAGGTGCTTCTGTCATTCTAATATATCCGAAACCCATTAGAGCACATTATTTCAAGGATGTTTTACAGAGAACAGCGAGCGAATTCCTTGTTGTAAGCCATTGGTGGATTATGACTATTCCATGTACTGTTGGCAAGAAATTGGCGAAAGATGTCATTGCATAGCCACATATTTCATATACACGTATTGTCATATATGGTACATGTCTCTAAATGGTCATATAACCTTCAGCGTATGGCCATCCCGAGAATAAGTTTCACTGCAAATGATATTAGTCATAAATTTAAAACACATGCATGAATTGGAAAATAGATTTCATTTGGTAAAGGGAACTTAGCAGCAATAAACTTGAGCGCAAAATAATATATTAGGAATAACTATTGTATCAGAAATGAGTTGGTTTATTACGGACAATTTATTGATATATTTAATTAAAGAAGTAATATTTTTAATGGTACACATATTACATTTTCCATATGTGGCCTTACGTATATTCAAGGCGATTTTAATACATGTACATGCATGGTTTTATCTAATGTTCTCTTGTATGGCGATTTCAATATAATACCAGAAATATACCTATGTTTGACCATTGGTAACCCCATATATGGCAATTTTTTTATTTTTCCACCAGGGATGGTCAATTTCTGTTCCTCCAGGTACAAGACATTGAAATATGACATTAACAAAAAATGAGAATTTATAATTAAAGCTTGCTCAATTATAAGTTTGATTTGGAATTCGTGCTCTGAACGTGATCAGAAATGTTGGAGCATATGCTTCGGAGACAACATGTTTGGAGACGCAGAGGTCTTGAAAAATAGGCTGGGTCAAAATAGGAAGTAGAGCAGGTGCAAATTCGATCGTGCACACCAGTTAAAGCTTATTGAACGTTCAAAGAGGAATGTTGGGATTAAACGAATGCTTATTTTGACACTGCTTGTACTGCTGTAACTTAGGCCGTGTTTTGTAAATGAATGCTCTGGCAACGAACAATATGGTGGCATGCACGAATCCGCCTTAATACGTCTTAAATATTGTTCGTTGGCTCCTTTAAAGCGCACCCATCTAATTTCATGTTTTGTTATTTCAAAGCGATGCCAACAATACTAGTGAAATTAGGAGAAATGTTATTAGCGATTAAAAGGACCGACGCAATCGCCCCAGCTTTCAACTAATTTCGTGAGCACCAAACTTCCAAATCTGGACTGGTAGGCTGGCAACAATGAGATATCTTCTGCATTCGTCAAAATTAACATCTTTGTGTTGCCTCAACTTCTTTTTAAATCAAGTTCAGAGACCCCCATAGCACATTCTGCGCACATTATGGGTGGGATGGAAAGAACACAAGTAGGAACCTCACCCTGGGCTTAGTGCACGGTACACAAGCAGCTGATGGAACTCGTGGCGGCCCACCCGCACAGATAATCTATCTAGGTTGTGTGGTCACAATAAGGCACCGAGTGGACTTTACAATGAATCGTTACCTTCATTCCAATGCTTTCTTTTTGGGAATCACTTTGTCTCAGAACTTTCCGAAGGAAAAATAAAGTTCCTAGACAAATTCTTCGCTAGGACTGGGCGTGGCGGATGGACGGTTTAGATTAAGCTTAAGTCGTGGATTACGAGCTAATCCAGTTCGAATTAGTAGAATAAAAATTTCCCGGAGGCTGATTTGTCCATTTTTGCAATCCCATGTCGAGTTTCTGGCATTAATTACTGTTTCCTGCAGCCATGGGCTGAATCAGCCAACTTTCGGAAGTCCTAGTTCTTAATCATGGAAAAAACTACTTCAGTATCTATATTTTGTTATAGCAGTAATGCTACGAATAGGTAATAACAGATATAGGCAATGAAAGTCTTAATTAATTTATATAAAAAACTACATAGTTGCAAGGACCAAATTTTACAAAAGAGTCGAAAAACTCCTAGTTTTTTTATTTCATGTAGTTGGTTCACATTGAATCTAAAATTCCCTCTATGCAGGGAAAAGCTCAATGTGTTTTCTAATATTATTTATCACTTTATCATGATAACAAATCACCGATCAGTGTTAAGAACAATCTCAAAGTACTCTCTTAGTCTCTTCCGAATTCGTTCGTAACATAATGGTTCCTAACACTCAGTGGCCATCTTGTGGGTTTTCCTTATGGTGCTAGTTTTCGTTAATAGTGAAACAAATACGTGAAATAAAAACTAGGAGACTTTCTTGGACTTTTTTCAAAAATTTGGGCTTTGTAACTCTGGTTTTTAAAAGATTATTTTTTTTGTAATGAAGGTAGGACTACGTTCATCCTGTACAGTATTAGCGAACAAGAGCGTATACTCTGTACAGAAATATAATTTTTATACTTATCCAGGCAACGTTGTCCTTTTGAAGCCATTTACCTGTGTGCATTTTTGAGCGCCATTTTCCACGTCACCTCCCAGTCACTTTCCATCTTGCTTGCACTCTGACCTCCATTTCTTTTTCTTCCCACCAATTCCAATTCATGCCGTATAAAGCTGTGTCAAAGAAATGTGGCGTCATTGTTTACAGAAATGACGGAGCGAAATACGAGAGCGCAATGGCAGTGTCAGACATTGAAACTCACAGCCAGACACATGCCATCTTGGACCAACTTCAAGAATCTTTTGAAGTTGAATGTGAAATCCTGCTTGTTGAGAGCTGCTTGATTCGGCCAGATTCGACGTTATGGGTTTTTAATGAATTAGTGAATGTACTATATTGGATTTCAGGAAATTCAGCATCCACTCTCTAAAAACTTCTGGCCTTTGATGGTGGCATATGTGTATTATTGAAAGTTGAAGTCACTAAACTATATGAACAGATTTGTACACATTATACTCAATTGGATCCAAGTAATTCGGAAGTTATTGACGAATGGATGATAATTATGAAGTTGTAAGTGGCATAATGTGCCCATTAAAATTACCTAACTCAAAAATGTAAAGATGCGATATTTCGATTCCCTCTCCACACTGTTTATTTTATTGCAGGTATGACAATTGTCTGTAACTCCCTTCTACCTCGTAATATAACGCGAATTAGTTGTACTAGTAAATAAATATGATTAACATGTCGAGAGTATATGCAGTATATGAAAGTAAATACTATCAGACCATTATTCCATTACATTGCAAACATCCAGGTTTGATGCCCTTTTTATAGTTATTGGCTTTTTACGTCATTGTTTACATTATTGGAGTCATCCGCCTCCACAAAAGGAAACCATGCACTGTTCTTGATTTCTCTCAATTCAGAAATGGTTATCAACTACTTAATGCGGTACAGGTAATGGTGTGATAGTATTTGTTTCATATACTGCATATACTCTCGAAATGTTAATAATATTTATTTACTATTACAACTAATTCGCATTATATTTCGAGGTAGAAGGGAGTTGCAGACAATTGTCGTACTGTATACATACAGGTACAATGTATTTCTCTTCTGAGAATTCGACGGCAAAGCAATAAATGCAAAGAGACAAGGGTTTAGAAAATTTGGATGTTTCATTTGGTCACATAAATCAAGAACAATATATGACCTAGATTTAAACTGGCCAAAGGTTTATAAAGTCTTCTTCGTTCTTGTCAAGAAAGCATGCCCATGGTCAATCAACAGATTAATTAAAAGGTGAAAGTGTATATATTTCATTATGGATTGTTTATGTCATATCAACAAGCTAGGCTTATAAAAGATCACAATTAACGTGATTAATTTTGTGAAAGATACATGTCCAGCACCACACGATTCGATGTTCTGACCTAGCCCTCAATAATATCACCAGATGAGATCTCACGATTGTTTTAAATAGACTGCCCAACTCGGGTACGTTTGACTTCCATGACAGCTCTTGAAGAATAGTCCTACCTGGGCTCATCTGTAACTCTTCTTCGGTCCACTTTGAACTCCCTTCTACTATAATTTACAGCCCAAAACCTTGTCTCATTCATCCACGCTGTGAGCATTTGTTGAGGATGGCATCATGGCATTGAGCTGCATCACACCCAAAACTGTGGCTCTACCAACGTCAATGTTTTACTCGTATACATGCTTCAAACAAAATTTCAATTAATCTTGCAATTTGAATATTTGTCTCACAGTAAAAATAGCGCCGTTTTTTTGGCTCCAAGCAGGAGCCAGTTGACACTTTCGGGCCAAAGTCGAACTTTCGATTAGTAAGTATGTTGCATAAAACTGTCCCTTTCGATGGTCGAAAGTAAGACTTTAAAAAGGCAATTCTTTCGAGGCTTGAAGGGAGCTACTTTTAAGCTATAAAGTTTTGGCCAGTTGGATAAACATCTCCTTTCACAAAATTACCACTTTCAAAGCCCGTTTCGCATAGAAAACTCTTAAGGTCCCTTTCGTTGAAAGTGGCGAACAAAATATGCGTCACAACCACTCCTATATCAATATGCTATGTTGAAACTGCAAAATGTTGTAATATATTGAATGTCTTGCTGGTTTTATTGCACATATTATTGCATTTTTTACGAAATTATTGCTATTGGTAATTTTTTTTTTAAATGTCAAAAATACTAAGTAGGCCTATATTTAGCTTTTAATCATCTGACAGCTTTTTTCGCTAAGAAATTTCTAAAATATTGTGTATACAACGATTACTTATTAGGAACGTAAGTTAGTTACGAAGAAGGTAGAATGTAAGTTAGTAACGTAAGAAACTCATCAATTAAGAATATGGTAAATAATCCGGAGGAATTCGGTCATGCGCATTTGGATTGCAACGTGTCTTTTTCCCTTTAAAAACGAACTAGCCATTACAAAATCGGAAAGTGACACTTTAAAAAATTTTAAATTTGTGAGAGTGAAATTGAAATTTATTGGCAATAACAGCACAAAGTTCATGAACTGCTTGTGAGTGCTGAAGCGCATAACATTCATTAGCAGTTTGATATAGGTTATTGTTAAAGTTATGTCATATACAAATACATTCGATACACAATTACATTTAAAGCCGATTAATTTAAAAATACTATTCACCATTATTATACATTTGTACGAATCGCATAGACATTAGTAAAAATTCAATTACATAAGTATTTAATAAGTTGACACCAGATACAATTCTGCCAATAATTTACATAATAGCTCAGAAGTTTTCAATCAGATAGTTTTTTATTTTTATTTTTAATTTGCTTCTTGTTTTTATGGAGAACAGGTAATCATTTATTAATTTTGGCATGTTATAACAGCGCATGTGTTTTTTCATAGTCATTTTTTATAGAAGTGTCAGCAAATGATGCTTTAGGCAACGCACTTTCAACTGGCACTTTTCAAAGTGTTACTTTTGGCTCCAAGGTTTATACTTTTCTTGGCGAAAGAAGCTTTTATGCATCTGGCTACTGATCCTGCTTTTTTCGTGTGACGCAATGTCCGGTTCTCTGTCAATTAGTCTTTCGCTGCCATTGGCACTGACTGGGCTGCTCAATATTCCTTGGGTTCAAAGACAATCTGCACGACAGCCTTTGAAGAATTTATGAGCTACCAACTTGACTGTAGACGCTCGTATATTTGTAATTGCTGTATATGTAGGCTACCTGTCTAACCCCGACTGCAGTTTCGATTGCATAAATCTTTCCTCGTATTCTCTGCTGGGACACTCACGATTTTTACCGAAACAGATTGTGGAAGACAAAGGCACAAAGGGAACGCATTGGCCACCATCGAGGAATTGCTGAATTAAAAATGGAGCGCATTTCTGCTCCCCAATGCCGGACCATATCGTATCCAACATCTTGCAGCACGCTTTTCATTGCTTCAATTGCTTCAACAGCCTCTGCCTTCGAGATTCAAGAAAAAATGGAAGGGCAAAGAAAAAGGACCCAATTTCTTTCACTGCTGGAGCTACCGAATAGCCGCCCCTGCAGAGCTCTATAAAGTCACCCATTGAGCGGAATTAAGTAATTCAATGAATTTTAAATTGAATACCCAAATTAAAATGCGTACGTATACTTAATGCACTTTTATTTCTGCTCATGGTTTGCAAGATATCTCGAAAATTCAGCCTCTGCTCTTTGTCCCATCTTATCAACAACACCTGTACGTTTGAGGCTGACTAGCAATGGCTGATCTTTTACCTTGTATTTGGGGAATTTTTCCACATACATGTAGCTCTTTCCAACCAGTAGACTTTCATTTATCCCTTGAATTGAATTGAATCCATGCATATTGCTTTATTACTTCGGGCTTAACATCTGGCCCCTTCTACCCAGGAAATCATTGGTTTTGTTCGCCATGTCGTTCGACAGATGTAATTTAATGCACCAATTTGTGGTAGACTAAAAGGACGCTAATGGCCCATTAAAATTGAATGACCCATTTTGGCCAATGGAACCATATATGGCAGTAAGCTACGAATGGATCGAGCGCCTGATTTGAAATCGACAAATTACACCTTTTTGTAGATGTATTTCATAAGTTATATGAAACCAAGTGTTGAACTTCAGTATTTCTAATTGTTCACATTATATGCATTTGGGCATATACCGGTAGTACGTATAAAATCGCAATATCTGTCTTTTTAATATTTTTCAAATGAAATTTAACAATGCTCAGCTAGATGGGTCCGACGATTTGTATAGAAAAGCTTCGCTGAAAGGTTTCTGATATGAAACAATAACGTAAGACAACTCTGAAAAACTACGTCCTGAATTATCACGTTAATTCATGCCCGACACGGTATATAAATGTCAGCACAGGTACTTAATATAAAACTGATTAATGCGCCCACAAAATTAATTTAATTGGGTCAGTATAGGACAAAGTTTACTGAAGATTTCCGTGCCCAAAAAAGAAGTTGCATTCTCAATGATAAGCATACATTTCATGGACACTGCTTTATAGGGTTGGTCGTTTATCCGGTCATCATTTGGGCCAATTTATCATTTCTCTCATTAGGAGAAGACGTCCCAACCTACATTTAAAGCACGCTGTCACGTGAATCGTTTTTGCAGTCCAACGTACACGTATGACCAACTGGACATTGTCTCAGAGTCCTGATAATTGCTGTCGGTGACAGGGCTTTGTACGCGGCCCAACATAAATAACCTGCTATCGCACTAATTTGTTTATAGTCTTAATTGCATGTATGCATACAGAGGTGTAACATGTTGAAACCCTCACGAAGATACACATGCATGAATGGTAGTTTAGAATGGACGCTGCAATTAAAACCCGTCGACAAACAACATCTATAAACAATGTGATTGTTTCCGCTAAAATATAATAATGGCATAAATGAATACTCGATTGCCACTTGTAACAGTTCTATCAGAAAGGCATGGGCCAATGTTTTTAAACTTTCAGTGAATATGCAACATGCCTAAATCAGCTTAAAGTGTGCATATAAACATAGTGCATTATAACCACTAGCTACATATTAAAATTTGTAGAATACATATAAAAATGTACAAGACTATGAAAGGTATAATAGAATTTAATCTTGTAATGATGTTACCATATATCGACGTTTTTTGAGACGTGAAATACTCGTACTATCCAAACAATCATTTAAGATGTTATGCAGTGGAGCTAAACTGATAATAACGTAAAAAATTACTGTATAGTATATATAGAGAGAGATAGTAACCTAACTATTGTATCATGAAGGTGTTCTCAGGATTTCAAAACGGTAACTTTGAAACATTCACAACCAGTTTTCAACGATTGTTTATACTGTAGACTTGCGTGAAACTATCACTTCTACTTAAAAACAAACTCAGTTAAATTTGCAAATATGCTCTTTCATTGTATCCAAACCATAGTTGAAACCAAATTCATCCCTATAGATCAGTATAATATACATGAGTTCTGTGCTAAGACAGCGTAGAAAAATGGCTCTCAATGCAGATTAACAAGCAACAAAATTTTAGGAATTTTGCCAAACAGGATTGTTTTATATTATTGAAATTCATGATTACGGGATGCTATATATTTAGAATCAAATGACATCTGTAATACAACTACAATTGTAGTATACATCCAAACCTTTTGTTGAGGAAATTTCGTGCTGCAGAAGGAAAGATTCTGATCTCACTCATGGCTGAAATTAAAGACCTGCCATTGAGTCGTTTGCATAGTCCATAATTCACCGTCTGTTTCTGTATAAATTTCAGAATTCGCAAGCAATGACCAGTGCACCCACACATCAACCTTCATTCTTGCTTTTGAGGAAAAAATATACAGGTTTTAATATTAGAACCCAATTCAAAGATAATGAGTTACGTAGAATTGTATAATTTATATTCTGTCGTAGTCTTTTGATCCATTCCTGAATCCTGAATCAGTCTAGCCTACACACATGTATATGCGTAAGGCATCGAATTTAACCGAAATATGCATACTACTTTGTACTTAATAAATTTGTTTAATATAGAAACTCAACGCAAGTAAGGACCACGAGGGTGTTAGGAACTAGTGCATAATATGGTGTTCAAGTACCAAATTAGAAGTTCTAGGATTATGTTAACGAATTTGGAAATTTATCACATGCATGCATGGTGACACCATATATGCGTTTCAAGTCCAAACTGAACGTATTTGTTATAGTGGAATTCTGCATGGTGGCCAACCCTTTTAGTTTCTTTTGATTTGTAGCTTTGCTTTTCTCCTTAGTTTTTGCCATGCATGCAAGAATTCCTGTTTATCTTAGATCCTCTCCCCACTTTGTCCCTATAAAAAACTTCGTCCGCCAACCTCTCTTCCCCCCTTATTATCCCAGAACATAATTTTAAATTATTCATGCTGTGGTTCATAGAATTACTACAACTGTTTGGGGAGAATATATATTTTTTTCGTGTTTGTTGGGAAAAAAATTCATTTATGTGCATAGACGCTCCCATGTTTCCAATCTTTTCTGTCAGGTGCTGAACCTTTCCGAAAGCATGGCACAGCACCACCATGGGGCCCCGTTTGAGGCCAAACTGGCAGCCGCAGCTGTCTACATTTTAAGAAAAATCCACTCGCTAGCTTTTCTTTTATACGAAAATATTATCAACGATTGACATAGATCTTCCTCTAAACTTACACAAATCATGCCGGTTTCGCAGGTTGCACGTCAAAATGAAACGATGCCCTTTTGCGGGATTTCCTCGTAATGTACACGTGTACATTTATCACCTGCATGGTTACCTCAGTTTGAAAATACCGTACATTGAAGAGAAAATAAATTAAATGCCATGACTCTACAACAATCTCCTGAATTTTCTTAAATTTGAGATTTCTTATCAATATTGTTATGAAAATAATGAGTGTATATGAATGTAAAAACGAACAATTTTTTACACGTATCATGGCACCACAGCTTGTTTCTGAATGCAGAAAAATTTGATCAAAGTAAATTACCAATATCCAACATGCCAGGCATATTTTGAAACAGTATTGGGTTTGGAGAAGTACCTCAGATTTTATTTGTTTCAAATGTACAGTGAAACATCGAGTATCCGGTACTCGTTTAACCGTTAGCATGTCAAGAAACAAGAGAGCAATCGAAAACAAAATTTTTTTAAAGGACATCATGATGTTTTCACATAAAAATTAAAATTTGTATGCCATGTACTCGTACAGAGCAATTAACACAAGTGTCCCAGAACTCAGAAAGTTCTGAAACGACAGAAACTGTCAGACTTAAAAAATGCAAGTATATGTATCTACATGTATGTATTCGGTTTTCAGTTTATTCGAATATCCACCAAGCGTATGCGGTCCCGACCCCTGGCGGATAATCGAAGTTTCACTACCCCTATTGAATTTCTTTATCACAGTATATCAAAACTCTGTACTGTGAAATCTTTTTATACGATTTTTTAGTTGTCCATTTATTACGTTGTCCAATTTCTGATCTTTGTCATATAGCCTTATTTAATTCAACGATATATGATTAGTTCTTCGTTAAATAATTGCAAAAGGCGGTTTATCCCGGAATAAAGGTTTTCCTATTTTGTGTTTGGAATTAGACATTTAGAGTACACTATAAACCAAGTCTATATATACAATGTACGTTGCTGCAGTAAATGTACTTAAACCGAAATGTACATTTCTATTTGTCATAAATATTATAACTTGAATTCTAATTGTTATTCGGAAATTCTAACTAAATAAATTAACACCTAGCAAATCTCGGCAGACAGGGTATGTGTTCGCTAGAACTAAATAAAGCTGTATGCGGTCTCATAAACTATGATTTTATGGCTGGTGCATGTTCAAAGTGCCTTATTAAATTTGATTTTTTACTGTCTAATTAAACAATGAATAAACGTGCGTTTGTAGACGTCATGCCTCGAAAGGTATACATACAGTCATGATTGATACAAAAACATACATGGATTGCTATGTATCATAATTCCAGTGCAGAATAACTGGAATTTGAGTGACGTTCCTTTGCTTGAATTTGTTACCATGGCACTACTGTAATACAGATCTGTTCTAAAATCGGTCTTCTGCAAAGTTTAGCAATGATAGCTGCATCCTATGAAGCAAGATGCTACCTTCTCAATTCAATTCAACTTAGTCCCAATCTTTCTTGAAGGGATGACGACACCCAAGTTCTAATGAATGCCCAGTATGCCCTATATAAAGTTTCTCTTATATTTTTCAAACAGCCTTGATGGGAGATCTTTTTTCTTCTTCATCGGAATGTTTCAGCAAAACGTTTTGTTTTTCGCAATTCCATCGGAGATGCCAAAATTTATTCTCATTGAATTTAATAATTCAGTCCTCGGTGTTATCGCTAGCACCATCAGCTGCTTCCCAGGTATCCTGGTGGGGTTTTCTCGTTGGTACGTCCAAACTGAAACCAACTTCTAGAATTGCACTTTCCAAGGAAAGTATACCGGGTCTATAGTATCCATCCCCTGGGGCTTCTATAAATGTAATCATTCAGCATGATTTGGCATATTACGAACAATTAATACTTGTCCACGCTGCTATGAACGACGAGGTTTCTGTTCAGTCTTTTTTTGTGAGGTTTCTTCGTGGAACTCGATTAAAACTTGATTACGATTTCTGTGCGTGTTTCAACAGTCCTAGGGTCAAAACAGGGATGTCCAATATTCTTGAAGTGGCGGTCAAATAAAATCAAATAATAAAAAACTGCGTCTAATAATAAATGCCATGGCTGACCAATTGCTGCCCCGCTTGTCTAAATTTGTATTTCATGCTGAGGGTAATTGTATTAATCACATACCATGTTTGTAGATCTATGCCCATTTGAAGAAAAAAATTCAATGGCACTGATCATGCGTGGTGGGCAAGTGTGGCTTCTGAGCCCAAAGCATTTTTAAGAATCATGCAGTTGATTTATTATTGAGTTCAGCATACCAGAAGTGAATCCATAGGGAGTTGGGTGAGTCTGGTGAGAGTGGGACTTCATCAAGTAGAGGTGGAAGTTGTTTTCCTAAAAATCAACTTTGAATTTTAAGAGTACTTTTGGCGAACATTTACACATAATTGTATACATTATATTCGGAGCTAGGTTTCATTTTTTCAACCAAACGCTACGTGAAATATGCAGATTTTGTGATCTTGTCAATGAGATTGTACAAGTAACCAGGTTTTCTTGAAATATAAATTTATAAGAAGAAATAATAAAAAGGTAGATTTTTGCATGAAAGCAGCTTTTTATAAAAAAAAATGCGACAAAATGTATTGATGAGATTTTGATTTTGGCTTTTCTACACCTGCATAAATTTGTTGTAGCCAAATTAAAACCACTTTTTTTGAAAAGTAGTTGTAAATTGAAACACCTGTGCGTCATGAAGATTTGGGCTTTCTGAAATGTTTTTTGGCAGAAGCTAATTGAACTGAAATCATGTAGAGATGTAAATCAGCCACGATGTAAATTGACATGACTTTTGACTCTGCTAACTAAATCTACTAATAAAGGGACGTGAAAGTTGTAAACCATAAATCGTCATAAATGAACATGCGATGGGGAATCGTCAATGTACTGTATAGTAATTATTTTTGATTTATTGTAGCGAGAATATTTGAATATTATTAAAAACTATTTTGAAAAAAAAATGCTGGCATTCGCTTTCCTCCGCATCTTTCTTGGTTCTTTGACATTTTGTTTTGGTTCAACCACCGCCCTTAATAAAGATATAAAGATATTCGGGAACACACTATATGCTGTTTTATTTATTTTAAAATATGGATCCCCTTTGCGCCGTGAAACCAAGTTCGTGTAATGGCTAGTAGCTTATAGACAGGGATTACAGCCTCGAGTCGTAAAATAATATAGGCCTAACTTTTGTTTTCTTATCTATGATCATTAAAACGACGTGTTGTTAGACATGTTTTCTATGTGGAAGCATTTAAACAATGTCGACTTACAAGATAGACGCGTTTTTTTCAATTATGCCTATGTCCTAGCTTTTCACATATCTTGTAGAAGAGGGAGACGAAAAGATAGCAACCTATTAAAAAGTAATGCTTGGGACTTCTTACCAACGTTTTGGCAATTTTTCAAAAGCATTTTCCATTATCTAATTAATCTGTTGCATCTCAATTGCTTACTAAAGTAAAATATGTCACGTTTCAAATAAATTTTCTGTTTTCGACATAGTGTTTTAAATTTGGTATTAAAAAATAATAATAATAAATAAAAATGGGCTTCTTAATTGCAAAATTGTGAGATGCTCCAAGCACCATCTTGAGCCTAAGCGAAGACTCATTGCGTCTTATTTAAAGATTCATTGGGCGATTAAACGAGTAATACATGTTGGTACAATAGGTGATAAGATTGCTGGCTGACAGCAGCACTAGCGCCACCTGGTTTGATGGCCATGTACATACCCACTACCTGTTTGCTGGCACATACTGAAAGTGAGATGACAACGTAAAACTGCTTTGCTAGGAGCGCTTTTAACTTTTGACTTTCAAAAGCGGAGCATTTAGTGTGCATTCAGACAGGGAGAATTGCAGTGCATGTACATGTGTACTGCTAAGCAGCAGTTGAGCCAAAGTTGGTGCATGCAGTAAACCCAAGTCCAAACAAATAAAACCATGTCCAGTACACGTGGAAAAATATAACAGATTTTTAAATACTCAATAATATTTGTGTCCAGTCAATGTTAGGTGAAGAATGAATGAAAATACATAGGGTATAGATTATTATTAAATGTTTTTTATATTGTTTCTCATGTTTGCATGATACTGACCATAGATACATGTAGTTCAATAATTACAGTATGTATGGAGTTTTGGTCTTCCTGCATGAAAGATTTAACTCAAGCATTGAGAATACCCTACATCAATATTTATTTCCTATCACTGGGATTGAGGGGCGGTTGCGTTTTACTTGTGTGGTGAAAATTTGACCTTTTATATCCTTGCTTCTGTTTTGAAAGCAATTGTTTGCCTAGCCTAAATACATTTACACCTGTGCCCGTTAATACTATAAAAACAGTGAAATTGGCATGTGTTATTTATGTCACACGTTGCGCTATTTAAATGGATTTTATTGGTGCTTTTAATCACCTCACATTTTTAGTTGTACTGTTGCTATCAAGTTTTACTGTTGAAAATTGAGTTCGAATAAGGGATTGGTAAGCTTACGACTTAGTGCGTGGATAAAATTTGGTTGATTTACGATATATTTGCATGTCCAGGTCGACTGGTCGAAGTGGGAGGGGTGAGATGGTGGTAACAAATCCAATAAGACGAAATTGGACTTCCGTTATTTGAACTGTTTCCTTCAATGAGACATTCATTACTCATCATATCCAGACCCCCAATGCTGACGTAATCATTGACCAAAATTTTTGTCGCCTTTGATTAGATCGCAAATTATGAATATTTTACTCATTATTATAATATTGGATATTAAAAATATGTTGGACAACCCAATGTTTTATAAAACAGCAATATTGACATCATCATTTGGACCCCGACCCCCTCCTCACGTTAGTCATCACTTGACCAACATAACACAGACGACATAATACTTGAACTTCCACCTTTGAATTTGATTTTTCACATACACTGTAGTATACATGTATCCAAAGCTTTTACTTTTGTTTTTGAGATAGAAAATTACAGGTGGTGAAAAATATTCACATCAAATGTATGCGACCTTATTCTGTATAGCAGCTTCAGCATAACTGCACTAGGAACAAACTCAGATGCCTCAAACATATGGTTGACAACGATGTGCATTTGCTTATAACGTCTGCTATTATTTTACAAACTAGCCAATACAGGACAAGTTAATTTCACAAAGTTGCTTCATAAAAACTACTTATTAGCAGCAATTTCCCACACCCTGTAGACCTAATCGCTGACAATTAGTGCATAAAAAGCACACTCTGCGTTCCAGTTACACACTTAAGTCGCAGAACTACATCCCAGCACGACAATATCTAGAGTGCCGTCTTTATATATTTAGCGTCTAAATCTAAAACAAGCAGCCTTCCAACTGCAAACTGGAATTAAGACAACAACAAACAACATCAGCATTCTCACGAAAGTAGGCTAGACCCTCTACGTTGGCTGCAAATCTGTGCTAGAATGTTTTCCAGAAGCTTTTTTCCATATTCTTCTGCTTGTTTGTTTGTTTGCAGAACTATGCTATAATAGCTGCAACCGCGGCCAAAGCATCTCTACAATCTGCTCGTTATCACTTCAACGTGCAAGACCCCATCAATGGGGAATTTTTCAAACACCAAAATAGAAATCAGCACGTTAAAAAAAACTGGCTTTGGGTGTTTTATCTCATACGCAATATTGAAGCGTGTTGCCTAAGTCGAATCCTTTCGTCGTCGTTGCTCTAAAGTGCGCATAGTATATAGGCACTTGTCACTAATTTCACTCACAATCAATGAAGCAGCCAGGAGAAGATGACAATTGACTCAGAGCCAGATACAGCGGTCGTCATGAGGATTATTAGCAACGAAGTTTGATCACCTCAGTATTTTCAGTTATTTTCTGCACATAATTGCCAGTTTTTGACCAAGAACAATGAGTTCGAATGCCATTAGGGGTATCAGAAGGAAGAAATCGTCCCTATCAGAAGTGAAAATAGTCGTCCTTGGAGCGCCTGGTGTCGGAAAAACTGGTGAGTGTTTGTCGACTACATGGACAGATTGTCAAAACTTTCATGATGTTGATTAACAGACTATAACAGTCCGAAATCGTTTAACGACTGAAGATGTCGATTGAAAGCAGTTCAGTTTAACTTGTAAAATACGCACATTGCACTTTAGACCAGTGCTTTAGACGAAGCTTGATCTTTTTTTGCTGGTGCTGTTGCTTGGTGCTACTTTCTAACAGTCCATGTTATGTGCAAATACGTTTTGTGGGCAGGGTCGAGCTAGTTGTAAAAGCATGGAATTTGATTTTTTTAATTAGGAGACTGAAAGCTGGGTGAAGCAAGTGGAAAATTACGAAAATATGTATTTAGATTCGTAATTAGACCATTAAAATGAATGCATTTCTAAAGTCATTATCGTTGCATGCAGAGGTTCTCCAAAAATCACCTAAACCTAGAAATCCTGGGGAACTCAGGTAAATTGGAACAGCCTGGAAAAGTCAGAGAAAGTCAACACATTAATAATACATTTTATAGGTATAGCTTGTTATTGGAGACACAGAAATCAAGGTATGACAAGCAATTCCGTGGAAATTGTAATGAAACTGCCAATTTCACAAAAATACTTACATGTATCTAAATTTGCTATTTCGATTGGAAAATTTGTGCTCTACTTCCTATTTAGATACAGTATTACAAGCAATAAGTATACCATTCTTAACATTGGCATATGTCATATTTTTGCATTTTCAGTGGTAAGGGTGGTCAGAGAAATTTACTTCGAAACCTGGAAATGTCAGGAAAGTTGAGTTTCATGGGGGAACCTGTTGACACTACATGTATGATTGATGTGGATAAAAACATCCCTTCACCCTGCAGAAGCACGCGTATTAGTGAAAGATGCCATTTTTATTAATTTTCGAAAAAGTACCTGTACATATATACGCAGTAAAGATTGGCAAATTTTAAAGCTTGCTGACCATGCCTGCAGATCTATAATGACATTCGAGAGTGGTTGATTTTTTTCAAATAGCAACCCAATTCGATTCGTTCGATGTTGTTTACTTTCGTGCTGGGTCAGCACAATTATGACGTCACGCATTGACTGATGTACTTGGTCAAAACCTGTTGTCCTGATTTTTACATTACAGTGGACTTGACTGCCCGTCAGCCATCTGTCTCCCACTGAGTGATGCCAGAACACCGTACAGGGACAATACTTTCGGATTTGCTCAACTCCCAAAGCAATTTAATACCATATGTGAACATGACAAATAATCCCCGAAAAATACTGCGACATTCGGTGCAGTGATCTGTGTCACTGGCAATCAATCTGTTCCGCTCGCAGACGCCCACGCATTACAGGCATTAAATCGCGAGTAATGGATTCGCATTTAACGTATGAATTGTCATCTGAATGTCCTTAATTTTTGGCGTAAATATCGAAATTGATTTCACCTCCCGACCCCTGGTTTATCAATAAAACTGCAGAGGTAAACGAAGTCGTGCAGGGCATTGATCCTGGATTAACCGTTGCTGTGCAATAGAGGGATTGTCACAAAACTCGCTATGGATGCTCCAGACCCCCAAGAACATGTTGCCCTCCCTGTACGTTCACTTTGAACTCAGGAGCTTTAATCAAAAATCCATAATGTGCGTGGGCGGCCCAAAGCTGTTTACATTAGATGGCAACATTTTTGAGAGACGCAATTCCTGAAGCTTTCAACGGCATGCATTACGGACATTTAGGTTGATCTGTGATTGAAGATCACTAGGCACGTAATCGTGCTCAATTTCGTTATCTGTTTGCGAATTAATACTGGTTTAATTAGCTCGTTAGTGCAACGGGACGATGAAACTGGAGCTCTCATGACCCACGCAACAAAAGCCTTTCAACTGCATGGCCTTTTCTGAAGGACTCTTGTTATATCAATGGTCTTGCATGTTTACATCCTGCATTCTCAAACGGTGAGCCACACCCCCTTCCTCTTCCCAAAATCGAACGATTTCATGGGCAAAATGACTGTACTGTACAAAGAACGTGTCAGGTTAAAAGTGAGCCTTTCACACTGCCCTCTATCGGCATTACAGAGCCGATGTACTACTTGCCTAATGCTGCGTAAGAATATATTTCCTCTTAAAATGTGGCTAGGATTCTTCATACATGCGTTACAGGGTTCCCCCAGAACGGCCGGGAAAAGTAAGGGGAAATGGATTTACTAGGGAAACATCAGGGAAATTCAATAAATTTATAATATATTTTATATATCTATTACGTAACAATTGTAGTGAAATTGCCAATTTCACAAAAATACTTATCTAAATTTACTGTTTCCATATGAAAATTTGTGTTCTATTTCCTGTTTAGATATAGCAAGCAATAGATGTAGCATGAATTACATTAGCGTATGTCATATTGTTACATTTTCAGCGGTCAAGATGGTCAGAGACCTTTATTTCAAAACCTGGATTTCCTGGACAAAACCTTTATTTCACCTCTGGGGGAACCCTGTATTATAAAATGATCTAATTAAGTGTAGCTATTGATTGTTTTAAGTTATAAATTATCATAATTTAAGAAATCGCACCCCGTGCTAACATCTTACATGTATATCAAACAAGTGAGGAGGATCAAAACTACCACCATAGGGCAGAGTGAAAAAACCCATCAACCCGCACATATAGAGGTAAAATTTCGCATTACTTTGACACCAAACTGCGTGTTAGTTTTACTTTCTTTGGCAGGCGATCAGGCTTTTGAAGTTTGTGCACATGGCTGTTTAGTACAGAATTACCTTTTGCGTGGTACATTTCACAACCCCCACGTTGCCTCAGTTTTGACCAAGTTTAGTGAGTAACAACAGGCCCTTCTTCAACTTCTCTGATGATGGACGATAGCTTGCTGGTTTATGTAAAGTTCTGTTTTTGTAACAATTTTTTTTTATAATGGAATATTTTTATAACTGTGCATGTATCGTTTTATGCGCTAATGGCTATGCGTGCACGAATGATCTTGAATTATACACTTACATGTATATGTTAATTATCTACTACACCGTGTTACTTTGACCAGACAACAACGTTGAGTAACTGGTGGTACAATAGCTAATTGTTTCGGTTTATTTTAAGCACTATTTCAGAAGTTTCAGATCAGATAAACCTAGAAAATGGAATTATTCCATTAGCATTTTATCTTAGCGATTGGAGCTACTGCATTGTTGGTTATCCGTGATACATGGATAACATAATTGAGAGAGGCATGAGCGACGCATAAACTATATGAACCCAAGGGGGTGCTTTCCCTAGTGCCAAAAATGCAGGCTTTAAATAATACGGTAAACATGTCACAGTATCTGGCAATGTGACAGATAATAGACGTTTAGCCACCCGCCACATGGGCGGATAGCCATCACCTAAAATTCTTCACTCTTAGGGCAGATAATGACACAACATACTGTGTCGTTTATTTTTCTCACTGAAACCACCACATATCCATGTATATTAGTCACTTTTCGAAGGTCCAGTGAGTGATCATGGTAGGCCGATTTCACCATACATTAAACTATGAATTAATGGGGTTTTATTTGCTTCTTGTGTAGCTATTGCTGTTCGGTTTCTAACCAAGCGATTCATTGGAGAATACGATCACCAAACAGGCAAGTCTCAAATTGTTTTTATTGCTGGGCCTACAACGGTATATCCCCGCCCCAAATTTACCCAAATTGAATACAGTATTTATCCGAGCCTAACCTGGACTAACCTTAAAATGTACAATGTATTTGGTTACTTTGCCTTCCCTAACCGCAAGCAATCACTGCCAACTTACGAGCCAGTAAGAGAAGCCCGCCTTCTTAAACCCTATGTCGGAGCTGGGCAATAACAAGGCATACACGTATACCGTAGTATAGCCTTTTATTGTGCATGTTTTTACCAAGCCTGCATCACAATTGTTTTTTTTTTCATCTTTTTGAAGAAAACAGGTACAAAAATGAAATCATGGTGGATGGAGAACCGGTAATATTCGAAGTGCTAGATATATGCGCAAAGGTACATAGTGTGCACCAAATGTAAATTCTTTCCATTGTTGGCATATATACATTAATTTTGATGAAATATTCAGGAACCAAATGAAATGCCTCGTGAAGAGATTATTCAATGGGCGGACGGATTCCTGCTAGTCTATTCAATCACTGATCGGCCGTCTTTCAATTTGGTGAAAATCTTGAGGCAGTTTATTTATGATAGCAAACAATTTCCGAAGGATAATGGACAAAACGGTGCTCCACAATTTCCAATAGTTATAGTGGCAAATAAGTCGGATTTGATTCACTTACGTCAAGTGAGCACAGAAGAAGGTAAGTTGGATGTTCTTAAATTCAACACACATGTATTGCCAACTAGCGATCATGAGAGTGTGGATAAATCTCAAACTCACTTGAGTGGATCTCGGAATTCTTTCCTCTAATGTCGTGCATACAAGTATCTAAATATTTAAAAATATAATTATTTGTTTATAGGCGAAATTCTGGCCAAGGACATGGACACTGTATTCACAGAATTGACAGCTGCTGAACACGTGGCACAGGTTTCAGAAGCGTTTTATGACCTTTGTCGTGAAGTTCATGCAATCAGACGGAGAACTAAACAGTCTTTATTTGATCGAATGCTAGGGAAAAAAACAATAACAATTAAGGAGTCGAATGGGAAAACCAGAATTTTTCAAAGTTCCCTGATACGCATTACAGAAAACTATGTGAAAACTCCAAGCCGCTGAATCATTGGAATTGAAACCTGGACTACAATTAAAGTAATAGATATTAGGATATTAGTCTCAATGTAATTCATGACATTTGTATCCTTTGTGTTTTCTTATTCCAATTGTACGAGAACGTGGAATAAGAATTTTATGAAAACCAGCTTAGATCTTTGTTCATATGCAATATGCCATCGTTCTTTCAATGCGCTAATGGTACATAATGACACGGAATCAGCAAAACTTCAACTAATCAACACATCAACATTAAAGGATATCATACCTTAATTAAACTATAATGGAGTTTTCTATGCAATTTTTTGCACTGGTTATAAGAATTTATAACATGAGGCATTATTTTATATATTTCCTATCCTGTTACACCAAGTTCTCTACGAATGATTGTAAAATGTAAATACACATTAATATGGTCGATTGTATTGATTAGAGGAAATAAATCTACTTTTGGTTAATAGCATGTGCTAAATGCTTTTCACTCTTGATCGATGTATACCAACTCTCGTTTTCAAATTAGGTGGGTGATGATGCCATTGATGTACAATTTTAATTTGAGCAACAGCGCTTGAACGAGAGAACATCTTCCAATAGAAACCTGCTCTAGGTCATTGAACCTACAGTGTACATGTAAAATGTCGTCGCAAGGCAATAATCGTGACTTGTTTATTATTAATAGGTAGAAATAACCAAAATCAGCTGCAGTATTTAACCACACCATAATTATATGTGCGTTGTTTCAGTGAAATTTCATCAGTGTTATGACAATTTATAATTTGGGAAGGATATGCAATTGCGGGCTACTGAGATAAGTAACGGTATAATGCAGGCAATCACCACAGGCTTCTCTGTCATGCTATGCAGCCTTCTTACTAGATCGAAGGGCATATGTTGGAAAATGCTTGATTCTTTACAGCTTTTCAAGACAAATTTACGAATGTTTCATAAAATAAACAATCTTACTGACTAAATTAATCGGTCAGCTGATCTGCAATACATTCAGAAGAAAAAAAGTAAGATTCAATCAGGTTTATTCAATTACGTTGTATTTTTGTGGCTGAAAACACAACTAACGAAAAATAAAAGAAACAATTATTTAGATGCCACTTTTAGTACTGTACATACCGGGTGCCCGTAATGTCTCAAAAATAGGAAGCTGCATTTTCTTGAGGATTTTAGGCAACGTTCAAATGAAAGTGAGTTTGATGTTGCGAAGGAATAACTACATATACATGTACATATGAGGCAAAAGGGGACGGCATATTTGAGTATTAATTTGCTGACCCACGCCAAGTTTAAAGCTTTAACAAAACGGCTCAAAGTCACTTAAAGTGCAACCTTGGTAACAACATTTGTCTTTTAAACCCTGAAAAGCTGTTCCTCCATCTCTCTTCCGTCTTCCTGCGAGAATAAAAAATTCAAACTAATATAATGAAATTATTTTATGTCGAATATATTTATGTTAGCTAATACAGTATATCCGAAATGACAATCTTGATTCCCGGTTCATGAAATTTTGAATGTTACCGATAAACAACATGGCTATTATGAAGATGCACCCAAATAATACGTAATAGCTTTTTCTAATATCAGATTAACGATTTTTGGAATAGCACAAAACAACTCGGTTTATATGCCAAGATTTTCATAAAATAATTAAAAATGAATCTGGGCCAATTGATATTTTGCATGATATAACGTAAATTTAAAGCCTGAACTTCCCTGGCTTTTAAAGAATTCCTTAACGTTGTAGGTTTTAATCACTGGTAGAGCGCAGAATAAATACACATATAAACTTTCATAACACATGCACTGAATTCTGCTTACCTCCAATTCTTTGACTCATGCAAGCCTCGGCATATGCTTCTCTAATATCATGTCCACTGCAAAACCTTCTGGGAGTGTCCAAGACAGAACAGTCGCTCTCCATTACAATGAGAAACATAGCTGTAGTGGTCAGCAAGACAGCCAAGAAGCAAAAGAAGTGTGCATCAATGCGACCATCCATCGTTATTGCTATGTAAAACATTAATTGCTAATACTTCAGTACATGTTGTATACATGAAAGTTCAGAAAGGATTAGCTATTCATCGCACCCTTCCATTTACATTCAAATTAATCAGTATCTATCAATCTTGAAAATCGTTCAATTAAGTATTCTTCAATAATGGTCATGCAACAATGAAAAAAAACTTATAACATTTGGTATGGGTATAGTAACAGGATATGTTGCTTACGTTATCCAACATCGATCAGGCGGTCAACCTATACCCTACGTGAATTGATGATTCTTGTCTCGTTAACTGGCAAATTTGCTAGGCAAATTGACAAATTCATGATATCTTAATACAGTAATACAGGGTGGCTAAGGCTGATTGCAAGTGCTCAAGCAATCACTTAAGTGATATAAAATTTACCTTTCGATTACCTTGCATTCTGCGGAGAATGGCTTAATTTGCAACAGTGTGAACTGTATCCTGGTATTGTAAAGTATATTTGGTAACACGCCTTTTTATATAATTTTAAGGACGTTAAAGTTTATTTGGTTACATTTCTGGACAATTAAAAGAGTCAGGTACCCTTATTCGCGAAATGTGATTGGAAGAAACGTGATTAGGAATATACATTAATGCTTATATCGATTTCTGTAGAGCATTACTGCGAATTTCGAACAGGATGCACGAAATATGGCAAATTTAATACGAATTGCACTGTACGTTTCCATAAGTAATTTCCATTTTTTCCATAGCCTCACGGCTTAATTATTTCCAAAGTTATTGATGGAATGGAAGCTGTAGTTGGTAGTAATAAGACAAGCGTGTTGTTTAAATAGTATCATCGAGTAGATTGGTGGTCATTTGCGCATGTTTACATCTGATCTTATAGCTCTTGAGAAGGGTTAACTTTTAATTTCATGTAATCGGATATGTATGCTTGTTTATAATAGTCCATTGTTATGACAATTGCATAAAGAATGGCTTGCGCTTCTAAGCTTTCAAATAAATTACTGCAGTAAAACATGTCTAATTATAGCTATGTTTGTTGGGATACCATGCCACATGTCGAAATAAATCATCAATGAGAGGTCCAGTAATTCACCTTAGGTTATTTCGCACTTCAAAATTTCTACCAGTATGATGAACTTCCTCCTAATTTCAGGTTTGTTTTGAAACTCAGTCCTATCTATAATATTAAATAAGTCAATCATATCTCTTAATAAAAGAGGTGGTTATAACGTCCTATTCTGAATTCAAAAATTAATTGAAGAAATGTAAGTTACGAGCACCACATTTTGGAAAATGTAGAATTCCTAACGTTTTCTATTTCATGTATGTGTATCACAAGGAGTGCCAGCAGGCGGCATTGTAATCACTAGACTCAAAAATGGAACTGGTACCATGTGATCAAATCACCAATTGCAGTTTCTGCATTAAGAGAGTACGGACTATGAATAACCTTGGGTGATTTTCCACAGTGTGCAAATCTCTTTTGAATTCAATTTTCTTTTGAAATTGAACACTGATCGGTGATTTGGTATAATGATACGCCGTAACTGAAAACATACTATACTGAGCTTTTTTCCTTCCATTGATACCATGTTCGAGTCTAGCGGTTATAACGCCACCTACTGGCATTCTTTGTGAACCAAATATTTAGGATAAAATACTAGATATTCCTATCTTTTCCAGAGACTTGGACCTTGTAACTCTATCAGTTTTTTTTTTGAAAAACTAATTTTTGCAATGAGTGCAAGACTTTATGATCGCCCTGTATTAGACAAACTGATGTTTAAATAATATGGCCGAGTAGACTGGTGGCCATTCGCGCACGTCCTCATCTGATCTTAGAACTCTTGATGAACTTTTAATATCTTGTAATCTGACATGTATGCTTGTTTAATAGTGCCATTGTTATGACAATTGGGTAAAGAAAGGTTAACGCTTCTAAAACTTCAAAATTAATGACTGCAGTTTAGACCAGAATGTGTTGACATAAATCATCTGAGAGGTCAAGAAATTCACCTTAGGATATTTCGCAAGCATGGTTGAATTAATTACTCTGGTTGTTCTATAATCTCGTTATGTTGTTCGATTAAAAATTTAATGGTCAGTCAAATGCAAAAATATTCAGCAGCAGAATACCGTAGTAAACATCGTTTCCGATATTTCAGGCGAGCCATTTTCTAACAGGATGGTGTATTGGATACAAATTTACTGCCATCATTAGTCGCACCTATCATATTAAATAAGTCAATCTGATCGTTTAAATTATTTCACTGTACTTTAATATTTAATGCCGATGTTTGAAACAATACACAAGTTTTCAATAGGAACGCGGGTATACATGGTATATTGTACATAGTCACTGCGTAGGAACTTTTATTGAATACATTTCATGCAACATACATTGGTGAATATACATTACTCGATGACACCAAAATACACATAAATAGTCATAAAAATCTGGAATACTAAAAGGCAAAGTGAATGCCGTTGAATATGATATTTTATTGTAATTCTTACTCTCGTACGATAAAGTTAAAATATTTCAGAAAAGTTTTATTATTAAGATTTCTCGATAACGACGCCTATTGCTGAAATAATGTAACACGTCTAAGCTATCATAATGATATTTTAAACTGTGCTGACATGATGATATCACACTGATTAATCAGGAGGTACTGGTCCATTGGAGTGTCAAATGTTACGCAATTCTCAACTTTCTTTCATAAAAGTTAACGTGAGAAACCGTGGATTCCAGCGAAATCCTTTTACATTGTCTGGTATATGAACCATTATGACGTCAGTCATTATAAGCGACGTTATTAACGATGCCGTTAATGATCAATTTCCATAGTGTTTATTTTAATTGTATGGCATAAAATTCTAAACAACAACGGATGAGTCTATTTGAAATGTAATAGAATGATATGCTGTGTCTATTCACATGTCGTGAAAGATCGAGCAACACAAGCAGCTAGAATTTCTAAGGTTTTTAGAAGGAGAGATATTACAAAATTATTCATCAAATACAAAACATGTTGCAGTATGTAGGACGTTTGCATTGCTATAAAATAAGCACAAACTCGATAATATTGATTCGATTGGCGACATCGTCCTTCAACAAACGTCCTGAAAATCGTAATACGTACAGCCAACATAACAGCATTTATCTAGAAGTTCTTTAGGAAGGTCTTGTCGCTTTTTTCTTTCGTTTATACCCCATTCAGCTTGAAAGTCATCACGACTTATTGGACGCATGGGCTCCGATGGCGTTATTGGACGAAGAGGTCGTATTGGTTGGCCAAATTTTGAAGCAAATGGATTGTAATTCCTGTTCTCTGTAGAAATTGACAAAAACACGTTAACGCCAGTTTTACGCATGATCCAAGAGATTTACACAAGGCACATATCAATTTTGAATTTCGCAAGCGTATACAATGAATGTGAATTGGAATTATTTTTACCATATCTGTATAGCGGGAAGAACTGGTTTCTTTTATCTTCTGTACTTCTTTTCGCTAGAAAAGCACAAGCTTCTCCAACTTTTTCCCTCACGTCATGTCCTCTGCACAGTCGATGGACTTCTTCATCTTTTCTCACTGCCTGCGATAATATTACTGATGAAAACAGACACACCAGAAAGCCAATGGAAGAATACTTCATGGTGACAGGATAACTGCGAAACAGAACACAAAGTTGAAAAGTTGGATTTGAATGAACAAGTATACATGTATATTTAAGCTTAGACACATGTATGCGGTGTTGAGACTTGGAGTGCCCCATTGCACATGTACATGTACAGTTGCATATAAAAACATGGCTCTTATAATACGTTGAAAATTGCGATTGAATTGGCAGTTAAAGCTTAAGCAATAAAATTACCATTGAAATGATAATATTACATTAAACATTATACATGTAGTTTGATCGTACAGATAACACATCTTGAAAAACTGTACAAATGGAAGACGAAACATTTTTAATTTCTATAAATACATGTATGTGTTAATCGATGAAGATGAAAAGTGGCTCTATCATCACTGACACTACTTGTCACTACTGATACTTTAGTGTCACCTACATACATCACTACAATATCAGTATGCATAATAAAAATCACTACTGCTGTATTGACACAATTATAATAATCACTACCGATATATATCAGTGCAGGTACTGGCAATATGTGACCGTAGTGCCACTGTACGTGTCACGTATGACGATCACAGGACCACTATACGGAATAAATACTTGTTCAGCAATGATTAGTTTGCACATGAACAACTACTTGTACAAAGTACAGAAACAGCGATACCAATTCTTATTAAAAACGGCAACATTATTTTCATGATTCACTAAATGGGTAAATGGCTGCATGCTTAATTAATGATAAACGTTCTGGCTAATGATTTACAAATGTTTTGCACCATAAAAATGTAGGATTAGTTTAACCATCTTACCTTTTGCGTTTTGCAAAATTCACTAAGCTTGCAGTCCAGTTCAGAGCGGGAAATGTTTCTGTCAGTTACATGAATATCCTAAAATCACAATAAATCCGTCACAATTTCCTCGCGTTTCTGCTAGTGGATTTTCAGCTATTCAAATAGGTCAGACTTTTTACACGATTTCTAATGACGTAACTACTTTTCCAATTTCTGATGTGAACTATTGATTTAGGCACCTTTGCTCGATGCCAGCGTATTGATTGCATTTAAATTGAAACCAGAGATCGCTGTTCTAAATATATTGTTTTTTTACTTTTAAGGAAGACAAATTAAAACCTTTTTTCTGAGTCAATTCTCCACGAACTTTCTGAGTAGCTGCGCAAGTTTGATAATTGAAGTTCAAATTTCGTTGGTCATTGTGATAATTATCATCTATTCGTATGGAAATACTCACTTTGGCAACGTGACCTACACTGTCATCGTTATTGTAAACAATGGTTTGATTCTCGAGAGTGCGAGCCTTTAAATTAGAATACCATTAACAATACATGTAAATCAACAAGCCCTCGATAGTTGGGCCTTCTGGGAGGTACAAGAAATAAACACACCCTCCCCGCAAGTTTGACCAAAGAAATTGTTCGAGTGCTTATCATCGGTTATTAAAAATTAACGTCACATTATGCACGGAGCTTTTTGATATAATAAGCTTAGAACCTGTCTAAAATAATATCCTTTGAATAAGTTTTAAATATTAGTTCAGAGAGATTATTAGTTTGGAGAGTGGGGACTGGAGGGGGCCTACCACTTACATGCATGAACTGCCATAAACATGGCGTCCCCATAAATTCGCTACCCAGAAAAATTAAAAAAAAATTGCTAGTACAGTACATGTATTTGTAAGAAGCCACCTTGATATTTTTCCCTCTGCGTTTGATATTTTGACAAATTTTATGCATTACGAGTATTAAATAGTCTTCTAAATTTTCCAATCTGTTAAAATAAATAGAATACATGTATTTCTTTATAAATTCTATTTTTTTTTGTTTTTGTTTTTGCAAAGGGAGTAGATCTGAATTGACAGAAAAGATCACTCTATTCTCCTTCACCTGTTGCTCACCAGTTCGTAACTTCGTATTGTATAACACGAGTACGTGCGTAAATCGAGAAATGGCTTGCCAGAGCACTGACTGATACCAATATAGAATTACGATTGAGGTCACGCAACACAGTATTCGCCACACTTCACCTGCCAAAGGTTACTAAAAGAAATATTTGCAAATATCATTAATGGTGATTACATGCATTACTATTCATATGAATTTGTATTTCCCCTCACATTTTTTTCACTGCTTTTAATACAAGTAATATACAGATAACCATTTCAGAGATCAGCATGAGAGTCAGGGTTTGGTGTTATCAACAGGCATCTCTCAAAGTTTTCTTTGGGAGGGCACTGAGTTAAAAAATGCCATTTTCGTTTCAGCGCTCTCTAGTGGCGATAGGCTGCAACACTTCTCCACTGGAAAATTCCAAACCAAACTTTAAGATATGCTTGTTTGATATCGTCAAATTTGATCTCCACATTCAATAATTCGTTAATCCAATTATTTTTACCTGGTTCTGCAGTTTCGTTAATTTGTTGCGGTCATATTATTATAGGCAGCCAAGTGTTGCTGCCTTCCGCCACTAAATGGCGCTGAGTCGTAAATTGGCATCTCTCAACTCAGCGCCATCTAGTGGAGGACGGCAACAACAATTCGCCAATCGAAAATTCCAAAGAATACTGAGAGATGCGTGTTCGACAACACCAAACTCGATCGCCGTATCTACCATCATTCATAATCACCCTGTACAATCCCAGATTATCATAAACTTGACTTATAACAACTGTTCCGCCATTGCGCAATGTTTTTACGAATATCTTTTGCCAGTTGCTTTGGTGTTTCTTCAATCAAACTTTATCAAATTTTAATTCAGGAAATTTTAAAATGCAATAGAATTGGGTTTAAACTTACTGTTTCTACTAGGTGTTCCTCTTCGCGATGTATGAATAACAACTTTATTTCGCTGCGTTTTCATTTATATTTGCTAATTTCTTGTTTTCATTTCGAAGATAATACATAATGCCACAATAAACATCCGTCAACTCGTATCAATATTAAGGCGCTCAGTTATTTGAAAAATGTTGCGTGGTTATGTTTAAGCAAAATATTATCATACCTTAGAGGACTTAATCTAAAACAATTGGCTAATTGGCATTGAACAAACTCCATTCAATCAAACACTCGTTAATGATACTCGGCAATTTCTCCCCGGAAGGCCTCGCATACTTCATTGGTGTCTAAATTTCTGAGAAATCTTTAATATATACATGGAAGTATGTTAATAAATGTCTAAGATATGTCTAAACGCAACAGGAACTGAGGTACAAATACGACAATTAATTCCGAACCCTTAAATTCGATGTACATGTACATTTTAAAACCGTCGCTTTATTTCAACACAAAATATTATACAATAATGATACCAAAGAAAAAGCATTTTAACGAAAGTTGAAATAATTTATCAAGATCCATGTTTACTGTCTCTTTTACATTGCCAAGAGGATGACAGTTTCAGTTGGTACGCAGTAATTACTTAGAAATCGCTCACTTTGCTTATGGTCATCATGGACAACACTACCAAATTATGGTTATTTTACTTCAACTGCAGAACCATTTCGCTAACATCAATATACGTAACAGGATGAGTTGTAACTGTTCCCACCGATCCATGTTTTATTGGTGTAGTTGGTGGTTCTTGAGCTGTCGTCGTCGATAGTTCTGCAGTCTACATCAAAACAAAAATCACAGGTACAAAATTACTAACCCATTATTTGTAAACTAGGCATCGAGGAATCGGGCAAACCATAACTGATCACCCATGTATAGGTTCAACTCACCTCATAATAATTAAAGGTCGAAATATAACGGCTATTAAGATTTCCTAATAGGGGATTTGTTATTTTTTTGTGAAAAAAATTCAATTTGCTAACTTTTAATTATAATTTCATATTGCTTATGGCGTGTACCGTCGTTTTTAGGTGAATTTGTCCTTTGGGCAATGAAAGAAGGCTCCAATATGACAGTCTTGTTCAATCGATTTAGCTTCATTACGATGAGGTTGAAATTTGTCAAATAAAAATAAATTTCGGGCATCTTTCGTTTTACATCTCTATACTTCCTAAATAAAAATCCAAATTTAAATTGTGAATTCCATTATTATACAAATTCAACAATTATATTGATCTAATTAGCGGCCTCGTTGATTAGAAATATCATTTATATTCAAGGGCAGGGTTTTTATTTGGAGAAACCAAAGATCAGGGGAAAATAAAAAAAATTAACCTGGAAAACCTGGAAACGTCAGGGTAATTTTATGTTCCAAAAGTTGAGGAAACCCTGTTGCCCTATCAGCGTTTATCAGCGTGCACTTTGTTTCTACAGTATTATATTAATCAACACACAGTCAACCTCAATGATGCCATGTTGTGGGTGTTAATGTATAAAAGATAGCGCTATCCAGATACAGTTACTTTTTGTTTTGTACAATTACTTAAACCGTAGAAAAATGTTGATGAAATTTATTCTTTCCAAATGCCAATGAATTGATTACAAATTTAAACTTGCAAATAAGTAAAACAGCACAAAGCCAATTTCTTACCGGTTCTGGTCGAGGTGTTCTCCATGATGGATATAAGTATTCCCTAGCTATTTTGTTTAACTGCTGGGAACCTATGGGGTCATTGCAATATTGTTGAAGCTCGATGAATGTGCAGTTTTTTGCTTCACAACATTTGGTCGCAATTTGGTCGCGTCTTTTAAGCATCTTCACATTTATTAAATCAAACAACAACCTCTGTTGCCACTTTTTCAAATGCCGGAAATGCGCTGAAAAAAAAAATAACATTAAGTATTAGAAGAAATTCATATTGACCATACCAAAAAAATACAATGCGACAAATCATACGAATAAGTAGGATTTATTGGTGCGTTTGAATCGTTATCAGATTTCTGCAAACTTACCTCCCCTCTTCATTTTAATAGTATAAATATCGCTATATGCATCCAAGGAGCGCTTATTTATAATGCCATTATAATTTCCAGGACAAATTCGAGACATCACGCCTGGTAAATCCGGTCCACATGCCGTAAATCTTATTTCAGTAACTGTTAAATAACGTCCCACATTAGTAATTAAGAATGGTGTTATTATATGTATAATATATCGCTTGTACTGCTTAAAGCTAGCTGGGGAATTTTAATACTATGTAACAAAAGATGTTACTTGGAATTATATTTCCCCATATCAGATGGAATCATCCACATTCCTAGATGTTTAAGAACTTGGTACACATGATGCTGGGGTATTATAAATCGAGACAGGCATCTCCTTAATTTATCCTTAGTTTTTATCAAGCAAATCGCTGCTTCCGGTGCTTTCTAAGTTGATTTATTGCGTTTGTTGCAGATTTTACAATTATTTTAAGTATATATCGTAATTTAGTATAATATCAAAATTTAAAATAATTTCTGTAGAAAACTGTCATCAAAGTTGTTTTCTCAAACTTTTAGGCTATTACATCCATCGTATAGTGACTTAAAAGTTTAAGAGAAACAACTTTGATGACAATTTTCTGTATGGCACTGTATTTACTTCATTAAAAAATATCATTGTGGCAGTTAAGGTGCATGAAATGGACAATTAAACACATACAGTACTTACAGTTTATTGGGTCTGCCACTCGATTGCACGTGGTCGTCCCAAAAATATATGAGGCCAATACTGCTGTCAATATATGTGTAACGTTTGTCATTTGTAATTAATCGCTGAGAATAATGATGATCCCGGATGAAAAGTTTTCGATTTAAGATTATCTACAGAAATTAAAATTAAATTATTGCTTAGTCCATACATGATAACACTTTCCCAAAATGTATGACTTAGTTTCATTCCACATAAAAAATGAATGCTGAAGCTTTCTGAATTATAACTTGTAGGAAATTTTAAGCGCAACAATCTTCAGCTCAGCACATACAGAAATCCACCAGATGAAAAATGGTCACCCGTTAAACCTTGACTTTGCCTTTCATAAGAATGGTTATTTTTCGTAAGTTTCAAAGCATATAATAATAGCTGCATTTAATACCGACTAACGTTTGCGGAATAATTTTGTGTCGAAAAGTACTTTCAAAACGTTAATTAATTAAAATTCTTTTATGCACCGAATTGCAATGAATTCAAAATATTGAACATATGATTGACATGTTTCACGTTAATTAAAGTTTTTAATGAATAAATTCTTACGATCAACGCCTTATTACAGTTATTATCGTAAATTTTATACTGCGTATTAGCGTTTTATGTGAAGAAGGTCATGCATTTAGTCCAAAAACTTACCGAAAACTCCGTTAAATTAACCCAGTTGAGGCATGTTGATTTGGGTTGGTTTCAAAATCCTGATTTCGATAACTAACATCTCAACATTCACGTTGAGGAATAAATATTTTTATGACAGTTCATTTTATCAAGGATGGATTTCTTACCGTAGCTATATGAACAACAAATTTTGACGTCATAACATTTGAGCCCATTACATTTAAATTGAAATACTTTTACAGGTACATGCCTAAGTGAACTATCGCAAATTGCCCTTTGTAAGACATCCGTCATACTATTGTAAAATGGCTATCTGAAAGCCAATTACTTAATTGATCTTTACTTTATTCTTGAATCCTTAGTATGGAAAAATGTAATGCGATCATGTTTACATGGTCCACTTCAACGAAATTCAGTTATATGGAAATGCATTGTACATTCTGATTAATTAATAATTGTCGTAACTGATAGTTTTCGTCTCCAATAATATCTTCTATTCTAGGATTAAATGTCAACAATGCCTGAATGAAATATTAATATAGTTTTCAGTAATTCTGACCTAATTATCGCAATGGTATATTTCATTCAACGTATATTTACATGTCTGTAAAAATCATGCAAAGTGCTCACCTGTGCGGTTGGAATTATTTTTGCTGAATTTTCTGTTTATATCTGTTAGATCCAATTCTTCAGCGTATAATTTGAATGTCGTCCTATCCTGCGTTCCACCACGACATACGACTTTATTTCTTCCAAATTCATGCTATATATATTCGTTTTAAATAATAATTACATCCGCCCTGCCCTTATATTTCTTCTCTGTCATGTAAACTACGCAACAAAATTATGACTTTGAATGAATTTTAATCTGCAAATGCTTGCTAGAAATTTGCTTAGCCTACCTCGTAGTAAGCGTAGGCTTATAATTTCTCGAGCTATTGGTCCTATGTAATCCCCTTTTATTTGAATTCATTCAATTCATTTTTGTGTAGGCACCCTATATTTCATCCAATCATATTGATATGGAATTATGTCTGAAAAATTAAGTGTAGCAGTATTGGCCGCACTGCGCTATATCTTACTTTTAAAAACTTGGAATCCTTTCAACTAACTTTGGGCCTGTACATATTAAGGTAAAAGTATTCTAACTAGTACGGTGGGTCAATGAAAATCTTTTACAGTACGTCTTAATTCATATGATGCGATACTGCAATTTATAAATTAGCAAAATTATTGATTTCAGCATTCAAAGTTTCGCTTCAATTGATTCTGAGTAGTTTCATTGAATCTTGAAAAAAAATAATTGAGGAAAGTTTCGAATATGCTAATTTTAATTTGGGATGAACCCTTTGAGATATTCATACTCTGGATGATATTTGGTAATGCAATGATGCATGACTATCCCAAATGAATACTTCTAAATTATGTTCGAATTCACATTGAATGAATTAATTTGAATGAAATATAACTTCAAGTAACTTTTTTAAATGCGTCATCGCCCTTTCAGTAAAAGTTTTGGCTAGGGCGAAACATAGTACAAGTTTAGAAGTTTGAATCGAAATAACAAGGAGTCATGCTGCCCCTACGATGAGGCAAACACTCAATATAGAAATGCTATGTTTGATTGCCTACTGACAAACAGCAAACATACAGGGACAACATCCTGTGAAATTTATTTTATTTTTGGGATTTTTACAGATTGAAATAAAACAGGTAACTAAAAATCATCGCAAGCTACACGAATGATCAAATATTTTAAACTCATCATGCTAGTACTGATTTTGTTTCTTGGCTGAGTGGACAGGTTTCAATTCTTTTCAACTTGAATGCTGTCACATGTTAGTTAATTTTGTACGTATATTGCCAGCCACGACCTACATGTTATTTGATGTCATTGCCTTTACAGATAAAATCCTACATCAAATTCACATAATAGCAATGAAGGTTGTATAGGCTCGTCACCCATTTCCGATTAAAAACGGCAAGGAGGGAGTTGAATTCTAGTTAGCTACAATTGAAGAACTAGACTATAAAGTTTAAAAAAGAAATGTAGCATAATTCACTACATTTAGCAGGTCATAAATTATTGTACATCTATACCATCTAGTTTAGATCAAGATATACATGCACATCTTCAACTTACAATATGCAAATCAATTCAATACCCTACTGTCAGAAATTTAATACCATGTGGTAAGGGGTGTGTCTATCAACACAAATTAAGATTCGGTGGGTATACCACCAAGACATCATTGTCAAATTGAATTTCTTGAAGCTTAAGGCAATCCTTTGGAAGAGAATTTCAACGTTGAAAGGCATTAAGAAAGTAAGACCAATAGTGAGAACAATATTAGGAGCAAATATTCAATGACCTTTAAATTTTATATATGTCCAGTTGAGTTCTATTTGTAGGTTTGTTGCGCTTTTGCACGTTCATTTCCTGACGTGTAGGTGACTAAATTCTGGAAGAAATGTTTCCAGAAATCCATGGAAAATTATTTGATTGCTTCCTGTTGTAGTGCATTTCGGGTAAACTGCAAAGGTCGTTGCTTTGACGACTATAAAAGGACATCGTTAATACACTTCCTTTCGAAAACCCTTGCATCATTGTGATGACTTATAGGTAGGACTACATGCAATTACACGGTCAGGCCAATCGTATTGCTGCTCTTGACTATCCCAGACCCCTTCACCTATTTATGATGTTCAAGTAGTCACTCGATGGAGACCTGCTGATTGTGACTTCGCCAAATTATTTGTCATTTTAATAGCTATTGCATGGTCATCGACTTTATCGAAATCACCAGATTCGCGAAAACGTCGGTTTTTTATTCATTAGAAAAATTTCTATTTACCAAGAAAAAGTGTACAATTGCAAGTTTTTTCATGAAAAATGCATTTATGCTAAAAAAAAATAATTTTGTCAATCAGCTATCTTTCAATGCACGATGTGGGAAGAAGGCGTTTTCCAAGAATGGTTATAGGAGTCCAAACTAATCAAAAGAGCAAATATCTGGGGCTGGTCTTTAATTACAGCTGTCTGAATTCAATTTCAAGTGAAGCTACCTGTTGGGTTGTTATTGTGCCTTTCCGGTTTGCGTTGACAAACATTCTGCATAAATTTACAAATACGCGAAAAGATGTATTCGTCTACATGAAAACATTGAAGTGGCATCGTATATCGAGCTATTTTGGATTTGAAAGAAACTTGTCAATGAAAATTATTATATCTAATAGTTCCATCGTAAGCATAGATGTGTGCTTACAATGGCATTATTTATAAATTATGCAGGCTTATCATAAAGTCCTGCCTTCATTACAAAAATTGATTCTGTTAAAAAATGTTGAGAGTTAGAAGAAATAAATTTTGGAAAAAGGTGGAACCCCCCAAAAGTTTTTATTCCATTGATTTGGTTCACGGAAAGTGCTGTAATCGCTAGAATCGAAAATTGCTTCTTGATTTTCTTCAGTGATTTTCTACAGTTCTTTTGAATTCAATTTTCTTTTGAAATTGCCTATAACACTGATCGGTGATTTGGTCTCATGCAAAAACTATGCTTGTAGTATTCTAGAAAACACATGGAGCTTTTTTACAGCTTAGACGTCTTTTCGATTATAGCGGTGACAGACTCACAGCGCCTCCTGCTGGTTCTCTCTGTGAACCAAATACATGAAATAAGAAACTTTTAAGTAGTTATGCCTTTTTTTCCCCCAAAATTTGATATTGTAACTTTATAGTGCTTTTTTTTCAAAATGAATTTTTGTATTGAGGAAGGGCTTTATGATCACAATGTAGTTCACAGAATTGTACATTCAAATTCAGTAACCAATAGAAGTTGGTTTAACTTGATTAAGATTGCATTTTTTTCTCTGAACGTTGACGTTATCATCATAAGAATACGAATTATGACAAGCTAATGAGGTGATACACAAATTCCCTGGAAAAGTTTAAAATCAGCAATTAGTAAGTACCCCGTGGCTAAAACCTAATAATAAATGAACAGTAAAGTCAAGCATTTTACATGTTTTACTATATATTCGTCTAATCATTAGTTTTTTTTGAAAAGATCAACGTTGTCATCTAGTTTCCTTACAGGCGACGAATCAGAGTTGAGGATTACGACACAAGTATAACCATATATGGGTTTATACGCCTACCCGAAACCCTCATAGGACAGGAATGTTTCCAAATGCTGCAGCCTTTGCTTGACACTTTCTTTCTTTTAAACAATATAAGCTTAGCTAGCATTTGTATTGACTTGCCAAACGAAAGTTTACGGAGGAAATCATCAGTGTACATTGGCTAAAAGGTTATAGTTTGCAACTGGATAAATAGACCAGCCGAGGTCTATTGCCTTATTTATTATTGTTATAAAAAAAACACGATGCTTTAAAGATCGGAAAAATCAGTTCCTGCCTTGGTCTTCGTATCAATATTCATTGATGATTTATCTTTTTAAATGTAAGTAAAGGTCTGTAATCGTTATTTTATTATTTACGAATTTCGATAAAACGCTTCGATCTTAATGTTTGATGTGTAACGTACCGTATCATATGGCCACTAATGTTCTTTTATATGCTGTACATGTACGTTGGCAATATATACAAATTTCAATTAAACGTTTAGGGATTCAGAATGATTTTCATACGTTTGACAATATAGCCAACCAACAGAATAAAAGCTACCGTTATTTTGTTTCGGTTTCTACCTATACCAAAATTTACAGAAATAATTTTTTGTTAAATTCAAAAATGTTTTAATAGGTCTATGTAATAAGTTGTGCATTTAAAAAAAAACTTCAATGCTGTGGAATTTTAAAATTGTATTACAAGAAATTGTAACTTTAGCACCAATATTTGCAATTAATATAGTTGTTCATGTAAGCAGGTATTTGTATTTAAATTAACTTGCTATTATTTTATAATGAAGAGAAATTGTCCCTAATTTTGAATGCATGCCTGATTTTATTCCCTGTAAATTCAAATATCACTTTTTGTATTAATTTGCTGGAAAAATATTAAACGGTCTCATGCGGTACACCATGTACATCAAATATATAGGAATCCAGTTTCTGCTCAAAAAAATGTTTTTCCCAATGAATGTAAGTAGTTTTCATTTAGTTATTGAATTTGAAGAAAATCAGAGACAAAATGAATCTCTATTCCTCGCCATATTGCGATATTGCAAAGAATACAGCTGGAAGATAATTATTAATTTAGTATGGCTTTCATTTAATCGAGCTAAAAACAACAGTAGAATTTAATCAAAAAGTTAGGGTAGAAGTTCAGTAAATTGTCAATCAGTAAAGCATTTTATAAATTTTTGATACGAGTTATATTGTGTAGATGCCTATCTTAGACAATTAATATCAATTGTATAAAAAATAAACTAAGATGATGACATTTGACGGTGCATTTGAGGAAAGCTTTAATAATTGTGAAAGTGATTCTTAAACACGATTGTCAAGTGACCTGCGTGGTATGTGAACTGTGATAATCTCAGTAATGCCGTTTTAATTGTCCATTTAAACCTTCTTTAAAATATAGATGAGAGTTCACACAACTGTGATATTATTACTATTCTTGAACTCGTACTGGAAAACGGCCATGAGAGGGATAAACTGTGGCAAAACACGAGAATTATTTGCAAGCAGGTAATAAATATTTGTATTATTCTCTTAATGGCTGGGCAATTTAATTCCCTTAACTCAAACTACAAAACTTATCAACATGTACACTGTGATACAGTCTTTTATTATTTTAATGTCCTACCAAACGGAACATTTTATATTATTATTAATTGGATCTGCGTGTGAAAAATAAACTCTTTTATTAAAAAAATTTAATGCAAAGGCACGCTCGTTTATCATATTTAGCATTTGATTTAAGAAGTAAAGGTGCGTTTACACTATATAACAAAACGTGCTATATTGTAACGTTATACAATTTGTTTGATAATGAGAAGAAATTTTTTTATTTAACATCTAGTAGTATTGATGACCCATGTAATCGAGTGGGTGTTGTACAACCGAGTTAAAAAATAATTTGTTATATTACAATGTTTTGTGAGATAATGTAACCCCACCTTTAGACATCTTTTAAAACACTTTTATGCCTCGTATAGATACGTCGGTATTTCACTTGAGTATTAAATGCTAGAATTTATTAACAGCAAGAATAGATTTTTTTCTGAGAAAACGATTGAAACCTGTTGGCTATTTCAGGACTCCTTCTGATTGGAGAAACGTTTGGCACGGAGAACGTCATAGACGCTGTTTTAGTGATTTAGTAAGCCACATGGAATGGGCATGCACAAATGATATTTACAAAGAAGTTAAAAGGCTTGATCAAGGTAGGATTTTGGAATGCCAATAAAAGTCACCTACATGTCTACAAGTCACTTTTAATAAAACACAACCACAACTACTTTTGGCAGAAAATGATAAGTATGAGGAACCATCTAGTGCTGGATATATTATATCGGGTCATGCCATTCCCTCGGAATTGGAACACTTGTTTTTAGCTCCAGAAGAGGCCATGTCAGTCTTGCACACGGGTGTGAGCTATTTGAACAGAAAACGTAAAAAGAGAGGCATAATGGACGAATGCTGCACAGATAATGGCTGTTCGTGGGAGGAATATGCTGAATATTGTCCAACGAACAGAAGAATTCGCACCAGAAGTAGTCCATAACGGAATTGGCTTATGAAGGAATTACGTTTCAGGTTTACTGTGTATTATTATTATCAATCGTTAATGCACGGCCATCCAATTTATATAATGTATTTCTTCGAACAAAATGGAATGTTTATTGAGCAGATTTATTGCTGTATGCTTGTATAAATATTTAAATTAATAAACTGAATCCATTGGTGCCGGGAGTTGTGTCTTTTATTTAAAACATACAGTAAATGCACAGTACCGATCTTTCAAATTACCCGCAGCACTAGTACAGTACATCTTTTACTGTTAAATAAATTGGCGCAATAAATTAACAGATATGAGCATTATATATGATGACGTCATAACTTTACCTGAAAATTGGCAAGGTTCAAGTTTCAGTGCATTTTATTAGCCTGTCGATTTCGTTTTTATACCCGTGGAGCAGTTTTTATTCACTAAATGACATTTTATTAATTGCAACATCGATAAATTGTACATACTGTAGCATATACTGCAGATTGGAAACAGTTGGGGTAAATGCCTCTGATTTTTTAACACAGTTATTAATTTAAATAACAACTACAACATACACATGTAAATTCCTGTTATTGTGCAGTATGTATGCAAACGTATTCGAATTAAATGCCCAGCTGCAGCTGTTATAAATTGTTTATGCTGCACTTCATGCTTTACATGCTTTGCATAACTGTACATGTATATTTTACTATTGTAAACATTTTTGCTACATTATAACAACAACGAGCAATACTAACGAACTTTGTGTAGTAATTTTTAACGTTCCATAATTGTATCAAGGCGAAACAGGATAACTTAATTTTTTTAAACAATTCAACAAGGGCTACATGTACGTTAACTGAAGAAGTTAAAAGATAAATTAAGGACATCGAAAATGGGCTTGAAAAATCAACATGAGTATTGCCTCTTCTTATGTCACCTTCAAATTATTACCTTCAAATTATTTATTAGCATTGGCGAGTATTTGGGAACATATTTTTAACCAACCAATAGTCAAATCATAGTACTACACCAGTACCGTATAATTTCCACAATTACATACTGTACATGTATTTGCATAAATATCACATTAATCGCAATGATCTCCAAGTGAAAGAATTTTTTTTAGTCACATCAACGCTGACATTCCTGGATTACGAAATCTGCATAATATTATGTTCCATAGACAGATTAATTCGCTCAAGGCTGTTAGTGCAGTTTCAGTTTTTCAACCGCTGAACAAAGAAGGTTTAATTGGCCTTTAAGTTCAGCCATCAAGTTATTCAGCTGATTTGCTGAATCCAACAGTTGCACCGACTGAGTATATGGATTGTAGTAAACTTCAAAAGGGCGCTTCAGATTTTTGGCCAACCATTGCCTGTGTTGTTTAAAAAAGAAACTTAGATACAGAGAAAAGAACTCTTGAAGGAAACAATGTTAAAGGTAAGCCTTCTTTTGGATAATTGACCATGAACATGTACATGTATTTACAACACATAATAACTATGACTTAATACACGTCGTAATTTAACATGGCCATGCAACTTCAATAACAGTTCTACCATAAAGAGCCTTTTTTGCAATGCTCTATGCAAGATCTTCACATCAGGTTTTATATTTCTTTGTTCGTTGAAATCGCATTTTTATAGAATATAGAGCAAATGCATGTGCACTGTCCGTGTGTCGTTAGCTCGGTATTTCAAAATTAACCTGTTCCAATCCTACATATAATGTATTATCTTGAGCGTAATCTTTCGATAATGTGTATCCCTATATTTCATTCAATTTGTTTTTAATAATACGCAACTTGATCTCAAATTTTAATCAACATGAGCAAGGAATGCGAAGCCCAAATGCAAAATGCAATTAGAATTTCTGAGTCTCTATTATGTTTAATTAAACCAGCATTAGAGAATCTTGGTCATACATGTACATGTATATACTGCAGGTGAAGATGTTTTAGATAGGAAACCACCTATTGTATAGACAAAACTGCGAAATTCAATATGTTATCTTTCTGTATACTGGTAAATTTTTTCGACCTTATTATGCTTTTTTTAGCAAGCTCTAAAATTTATATCAAATCAGAAAAATAACAGAACAGATTAATTATTTTTACCATTCTGATAATGAAATGCGTCCGTCGTCCCATATTTTCGTTATGAATTTTGATCAAAAATGAACTTAAATTGAAAGTTTCCTATGAAAAATCCAGAGGAAGGTTAAAAGTACATGTACCATAGAATATCATAGGCCTACCTGAATTTATTTTTTATATCCTCGAAATTGGTCCCTACAAAGTACACATCCTGATAGTCTTGATCTTGATAAGGCTGGATCGCTGCTTTTTCAGGCTCAAACGGCAATACTTGAGGTTTTTCAGATAATGCATGCTACCGAAAAATAGTCAGTATACATGTCTTAAAACTACATCTAATTCTTCCGCACTTATTTCTGGCTATTGACAAAAAACACAAAATAAGGCTGTTTTAACATTTGACTTTTACCTTCAATTCTCCGTAAGATGACAACAAGCCAGCTCCATATGCACGAATTTCATCGCCCTCTTTACATAAACCAAATTCCACTGTGAACCAGTACAGCTAGATTAAAGGTAATAATTTCTTTTGAAGTATTGTCGGTAGTTACTGAAGGGGATCAATGTGTGGACAAAACGTATGACTATGGTCTCATATTATCTATTAGGAAAACAATGACTTACTGTAGCAAACTTTTCAATTTCTTCATCGGACGCTCCCAGAGATGCCAGCCCAATTTCTTGAGAAAATTGAGCAAATGTTGGATCAGCAAGCATTGGCACATGGCCTAGCAGTTCGTGAATGCAGTCGCTAAGACGATTAATAAAAATGTCGTTTCCTTTAATCAGTTAACCAACATTTCTTGTCGAGTTAACCTTTCCTTGTATCCCACATGCATATTGTTGCCCCGAAAAATCCTAACTACCAAATGTTTAATACAGAGAATGCAAATACATGCATGTACATGTTCCGGTAGTTTGGTTTGTCATGCAGGACGTGCTTCGTCGTGAAAAAATGTTGATTATTAATTCATATATTGGGAATAACGAGATGTGATTTAATGTATACTCAACGGTTCTGGTGAATGTTCTGGGGAAGATCCATGGCGGACATATTGGGTGCACTGAAACACTCGAAAAGCCAAACTGGACAGGAAGTCTCTGGCAGTCAGTAGACCAGCAGCAGGTCGCAGGGTAAATCCAGTCTTCTCTGGTCAAGTAAACACATTGAATCAAATTATTATTACACGAACTAGTATAATAAGCCGAATTTCGATAATGGGTTTGGCAACAAACTACATACTGTACATGTATACATTACTATCGTTATGTGCATGTACCGGTAGGCTTTGTCGATTTGCTTACTTTTCATAAAATTGGAGATATCTTCCAGTTGCGGAATATTGTCCGCGCGGTACCCACAGTGCTCTTCTAGAAGTTTAAAAACTTGAATGTGTTGTTGACAAGCATGGGTGTCAAATAAGTCGTTAAGTTGCTTGTAAACGAAGCCCCTGTAAAATTTAACATTGAGCACATCTGACATCATTTTTGATAATGTGCATGATACTCAAGATAACGCTGTATATTCTTAATAATTCGTGTACATTAGGGGGTGTAGTTGCAATTGTGATTGAACATAATTGGTTTTGCCTTGACAGCCCCTTTAAAATTGCAAAGGTGCTTTCAGAAAACAAATTATTCTCGTCCATGAGTCGAAGCGCCATAGTTATTATGGATTGAGGCTATGCTCAATTTTGTACATGTACTTTGAGTAAATTGAATATTTACTGCAGTTGACAAGTGATCGTTTACATATTCACATTATGATGGAAACATTTCGTTAACTTTATTGAAAGGATGCTACGCATACTGACTAACATGTGGATTGAAGGAAAATAAAAACAAAGATGTTCAGATTAAGATGCAGAGGTTCAGCAAAGGCATTTTGAAAATTGTAATGTAATAAGTGACAGCTGTTGTTGAATTTATCTGATTTCTCAAATTTACAGCTGACGTTTTACCTGTAGTGTAAACCCTTTTACACTACCCTTCTAATGGCTAAAACACAATTGCTATAGTCTGTGGCTCGATTTTTTGTTGTGTGGCCAGGTTCATATAAGGGCTTATATGGTTCGTAGTGTTTTTCAACGCGACATCTACAAAGAAAATTTTATCTTAGCTCTATTTAATTTAAAATTGATTTCACACTTTCTTGCAGTTGATACACTTCTTTATTTATGCCGTTGTTTATTTTACATAAATACTCATGTGATTATACTCGTCGAATTAGCATTAATAGTTCATACAATTTTAGGAACAAAAATTAATTAATTTTCTTTTTAAATATTTCTATACAATTGTATGTATACGCAATTTACGTCAATCGTGCTTCCTTCCCTTTTTTCTGAATTCAGATGCAATTATAAATTTTGGTTTCTTATTCTTCACAGCAAATGGGGTTTTTTCAACTAGGGATTTTAGTTGCAAAAGGTTATTATATCGATTTTGTTGCGTGGGTACCGATATGGCTTGATACTTTCAAGATTTTCTTTTGAAATTTATTTTTATTTTCGCGACTGGGGGGACTTTCAAATTCGAGGTGAATTTATCTGGAAATGTGTCTTTAATTGGTTATTTATTACGATTCTTCTCTTTGCTCAACAATTCTGATACCTGTTTTCTTTTTTCCGAGGGCAAGTAAGAATTGTTTTCAAATCTTATTTTAGAAGTGTGGAAGTTTGTAATTGGTCTATGTAAAATTCTTTCTGGTCAAGTAAGGTAAGTTCGGATTTCCTTGGAAATTCGTTAATTTGTATATAAGTATATATATATACAGGGTGGACCAGATATCTGGGCCTCTCAAAATAACGTTCAATCCGCTGGTGCTAGGATAAGTGTGCTT